>JAODAC010003721.1:4605-34085 GCA_027575185.1 Mimaenictus wilsoni
TTTCACCAATCTAACTGTCACTACGTTGCAACTATATGAAATGATGAAAAAAAACTTCAGATTATTTGTTTATACGTACACTATCAGCTGATACAGTAATATTTTTAGTTTTCAGACGTATAATAAAGAAAAAAGTTGATGCAATCATCCTATTATTGAAAAACATAAGTTCCATGTTTCATATTAGAAAAATTGTCATTAATAATTCCAACTAAATTAATTATTTTTATGGATATGAAATTTACAACCCTTTGCAAAATCCAAACGAAAATCAATTCTTGTAAACCAATCCCTTTAATATAGTTGAAATCTTACAAACTACTGTGCTCTTCATTATTTGAAATTGTGATAAAATTTCTCGTAAATATTCTCGATATTCCGACAATATAATATTTCAAGTTACCAGACAAAATTACTCGTAAATATTCTCGATATTCCGACAAAATAATTTTTTTTTCAAGTTACCAGACAATTTAGAAAAGCAGCTACCTTGAAATATAACATGACCATAAAAAAGTAAATTTTGTACTTTTCACCAATTTAACTGTCACTACGTTGCAACTACATGAAATTATATTTTAAAAAAACTTCAGATTATTTGTATATACGCCCACTATAAGCTATTCAGGCATATAATAAAGACAAGGTTGATGCAATCATCCTATAATTAAAAAACATCAGTTCCACGTTTCATATTGCGAAAATTTGATATGAAATAATTCCAACTAAATCTTAGCAACTACTGCGCTCTTCATTACATGAAATTGTGATAAAATTATTCGTGAAAATTCTCTATATTCAGTCAATAATAATATTTCAAGTTACCAGACAATTTAGAAAACTAACTACCTTGAAACATAACATGACAACAAAATAGAAAATCTTGTACGATTCACCAACACAACTCTAACTACGTTTCAGCTATATGAAATTAAAAAGAAAACATTGGATTAATGGTATATAAGTCCACTATCAGTTGAAACTTCAAAAATGTTATTTTCAGGCATATAACATAGACAAACTTGATGCAATCGCCCTAAATCATTTCCACGTTTCATATTGCGAAATTTTGATACAAATAATTCCAACTAAATTATTATTTCATCATGAAATTAAACGTAAACCAACCAAATGTAAGGACTTGCTGTTCAAGTGCTCACTCGAATCTAACAAAAATCCAACCCATTAAAGTGAATCAAATATTTGAAAGTCAGCAAATTCATAACGAAAATCAATTCCTGCAAACACATTCCCTTTAAAATAGTTGAAATTGCTGAGCCACGGGCAGCAGTAGTGACTAATCGACGCATTAATCATTAACGTTTGCAGCAGCAAGCGGTGCTCGTGAGCGCCGCGTTTTATTCGCAGGCGTAAAAACCGCGCGCAGTTATATTTTCAAGCGGCGTTTATTGCTTAAAGCGTATGTGCCCATCCGTTGGCACACTTCTTGCAACATCAGGCACACGCCTCGCTGTGTTTGCCGCTGTTACCTTTCTCCGTATGTACGCGCAAAAAAAAAAACAACGCCATGTGGCCTGGCCATCTAGAAAATGTGTTTTTTCGAAATTTTATTGCTACGCACATATCCTTTATGGTCAACCATTGTGAAATCATTTTCTCTGCGCACGTTTCATACCAGACAAAATCCACCACAACAAAATGTACCAGAAAGAATTTTAACTTATATTTTATGGTTGGCAAGGTCATGTAAAAATATTACGAATAACAACAAATACCAAAAGCCACAAATTATGCGTTTTTTTAGAGTAATTCGATGAAACGTGACAGCATGACATCAACTCAGCAGGACCATGGCCAAGCTTAGTGGCTTAGTAAAGTAACTGTACGTTCCTTGGTGGGTCGTGTGGCCCCCCAAGACTTGGGAATCCCGTTACCTTGTCCTCGTCGTCTCAGAAGCCCACTTAAACTCTTATGCTCCGACGTCTTGCGGCGCAAATTTCGGTCAGTATACAAATTCGGCCAATAATCCTTAATTTAGCATAATTTAGCGAATATTATGTAACGGATTTACTTACGTCACTACTGTTTTTGCATAAATTTAAAGCATATTTTATTTTAAACGTTTATGTTTGGTAAGGAAAGCCGGGGAAAGGACAAACATGTCGAAAAACAAACATAAAATGTCATTAACAAAATTGGCTATAATTATATATTACTAAAATTAAATGATATTAATTTTAAGATATCATAATTTAATATACTATCAGTCTATCAGTACTTTAATCACGTTGTTTACCACTTGTTTATGTTGATACAAAGTTTTAAAAATAAGAGTTCGTATGTGAGATTTGAACACTTTTACACTTTAAAACGCATCTAATTAGGAATAATGCTAACAATTTTCAATGAAATGCGAGCAATTACTTATCAATTAATATAAATATTCCAAAAATGTATTCACAACCTCGATTAAAAATCAGCCAATGGACAACTTTTTTTTTTAATAATGAAATTAAATTTAAGTACAAAATGTACCATAATATCGTTTGTTACTACATTTTATTGTTCAAGAAAGTTCAAAATTCAAAATTATTTCAAATTTTACACTTTGTATCACAAATGTATATACTCTAACCAACCTTATCTAATTATGGTAACGCCTTATAAAGCATTTAATTAGAATTAACTGACCACAATTATTATTCGACTGTAAACTAATAGGCAATTAACGCAACTATCTGAAAAATGCATTCACAACCTTAATTAAAAAATCAGCCATCGATTTATCAAATACGTACAAACATATTCCACTTGCGCTTTTCGATATATGCCTTGCAATAAATGTACAATCGCTGTGTACGAGCACAATCGACGATTGACCTTGACTTCGATCCGCGGCGGCGTTTTATCCGAACGTCTTGAATGTCCAACGACCGTATTAAATCAGCTGCAATTTAAATAAAGGACACGCGTGTAAATTGTCGCGTCGCATGCGAGATTGGTAACTGGGGCAAATTACAGTTTGCAATCGAAACTAAAGCAAAGTCTATTATACAGTTTACTAGACTAGGATAAATTACGCCTTCCTATGGATGTATGTTTCAGTAGTTTTACAACTAATTATGTTAGATAATGATTCTTAGAGTATTTATGTTAAATGTGGGAAAATTCGATTTCCAATGACTCCACTTCCTTGTTTTTATAAAATTTAATTAATTTTTTCGTGAGGAACATTTCAAATATATTTGAAAATCAATTGGGTTAGAATTATAATTGAAACCTACTAAATTCAAAATCCATGGCTTTATTGAAGAATTGTTAGGTCGGTTGCCTAGGATTGAATAAGCTTAATAAGGACATTCTATAATATTAGACTATGACATATTATTGCCATTCTTATTTTAAAAAAGATAAATGTTTATTTTTAGAATAACTACGTTTGATATTAAATTATTTACGTTAATTCTAACAATAATTATTAAAAAAATAATGTATATATTTTAGTGGCTATCAACCCTGGAGTTTTTCCGCCGTGATTACAATTTATAAATGTATGCTTACAATTGCAAATGTTGCATGTTGAATGTTTGTGTGCTGAATGTTGGGTGTTGAATTTTTTTAATGTTGAATGTTGTAGTGTGTGAGGTGTGTAGTGGGTGAATTATTAATTATAATTCACCCGGTGTGGATTGCCCACCTCGGGGAATCGAGCCCCGTCCTCCTACGTGGTAAGCCGAGACGATACCACTAGGCTGTCCAAGTGGGCGAACGTTTTATTTATCTTAGGTTTTCAAGCTTGTCTTAAATTGCTTCTTATAATTGTACAGGAAAATGTTTGTTTTGAAATATTACACTGATATTGAAATTCTGATGACATTCTTGCTATAAATCATTTTTGTCAATGAGGAATTTATTTTGTAAATACTGGAAGGGATCAAATAATCTGAAATTCACCAAAACAGCTATCTTAATATCGAGTCAGTTTGGCTGCAGTTCTGGATTGAACTGGGACCATAACATTGAAAACTACACGTGATATGTTCACTTGTAATCCATCCAGTAATGCACAGCATTGGATAACTGGAATTCTACTCAATACCTATGACTAATGGACATAAAACAAGAAATACAATAAGAGTTTTTTTTTTCAAATATTGTGTAATTTATATTCTACTAGCCGAAAAACTATAAATTGTTGCCTTTTTGTAATGCCTTCATTTCATCATTACTTATTAGAAGAAATCTTCAGATTTAGGCCCTCCGTCATAATTTTCTTGAGTTGCTGACGATGCAATATTTATTATACTGCTGCGATGCATATTTTATGACAAATAGGATTGAATAATTTAGGATTGAATAATTAAGAATGTATATTTCTAGGAAAGTTAATTATGTAATTGTGTGATTAAAATATTCTCGTTTGGCTAAACATGACAAATTTGCCGCAAACGATGGTGAGACTACATCGTTAGTTATTGTTAAAAATTACAACAAATTGATGTTAAATGTTAAATGAAACCTTTAAGAAAACATGTTCACACCTACCCCACTGTTTATCACAGATTATCTTGGTGAAACAAAATATGCATTCAATTATTTATTTTGTCCACCCAAGTGGCTCAGTGATATAGTCGATGACCACTATCCATGAGGTCCAGGGTTCGATTCCCGGTGGGGATGCATATTAAAGTGAATTCTTCTTCTTCTTGTCAATAGTGTTAGCCTCTAATATGACTAATTCGATTGAAACAGATTTGTATAGAGCAAATGACCATGGTAAAGTCAAACAAAAAAAATATGTATTGGCTGTGTACCACGACGCTTTTGGGATAAAGCGCGGTCTAGACAACGATCTATTAATTTCCAATAAAGCAGATATGAATTCTTCCGAAGCACAGCCTTCTACTTTCAAAGTTACAATAACAATAACAATTATGTAAGACAATATAGATAATACAGAAGCAGTATCCTATTTTAAACGGCAGCCTTCAACTTGGCCTAATAAAAACATTGTTGTGCTGTTCGAAAGAATTTATGAAATGATTAAGATAACTTGATAAGCACTATTTAGGTAAGATTAATGGAAATTTTGTGAAACTGGTTGAATTATTTTTATGTCAAATCATTTTCAGATAAAACCGTTCAAAATTAAACTATAAATATGATTTTTAATTAAATTATTAGAGAGACCCCAGGTTCACACCGAACAATTTCTACAGTTATCGCACCTGTCATTATTTAGGAAGTAGTAGGTTCTACAGATTTATCAGATATTTTTACCAAACAAAAAGTAAATTTAAAAAGACAGGGAAAATGAATGAGGTTAAAAACGGATTTTAAACATATATCCGAAAGCATTTTTCGGTCAGCATATACTCTGAATTTAATTATCTTTGCCATTTTTGAGTGATTTTATTCATGTTGAATATATAATATATAGCAATATCATCAACATCAATAAAGTATTCTTTAATGGGAGGGGCGGAAAGTATTTTGTAATGTGTTTCATTCAGTTTCATTCGGGACGACAATATCCTAGAGCCTAGAGGAGATTGGTACATTGTTGCTTGTGGCGTTATAAGTTCACTACTCGTAGACATGCTAAAAATATAGCAATATCGATTAATTTTCGATATATCCTCTTGGTGTCGACAAATATTGATATAGATATTCTTAGATGTTTTCTTATCTTGCTAAGAATCTTCTCACAATTTGCTTGTTTGTCTTTTCTGAATTCGCTTACAAGATTACCTCTAACACTAAAATAATCATATGAATATCGATAATATCGAAAATTCAATATACCGAAATCTAGACCGGAAAAACGCTTATTGAGGTGTGGCCACAAGTCTCTAGTTTCGCTTATAATTCGTTATTTTGAATGAATCATGTGTATTTCAAATCGATAATTGTATATTGATATATTGAAAGTCGGTAATGGCAATATCGATAAATGCAGATATTTGGTCAACGAATGACATGTCTATAGCAATAGACGCAGCATGTTACTAGGGTCGGCAGCATATGATTCGCAGCAATAACATCATATATACATACGAAACATTTAAGTATCGAAATTCTGGGTTTTATTTTTTTGCAAATAATCTAATAGCGATTTACTCGTTACTATACAAATTACTAGTTTTTAAAATCCACAAATTTACCTTTGGTCATAACATACTCATATGATATATTGATAATGTCAAAGAATGTTGATGTTCTGAAGGTTACGATTTTCGCTTTATTATTTCGATTTATTATAGAGAAATAATGGTTACTTCATATAGACATACAGAAGTGTCTCTTAATACTTTCAAAGATTAAGCTTTGTGAGTTTTGTTGTACCACAATACATGTATTGAAATAAGTAAATGATATAACGAGGAGATCCGGGCGGAGGCGGCAGTTGGAGGCGATCGGCTCGCACTGGTCGTCGGGGCAGGTCGTGGATGACGTCGGAGTGGTCGGTGGAGACGGCCGGTGAGGGACTCTGTGTGAACTCTCGGAGACGGCGGACCCTCTGGTGGCGGTAACTGATGACGGACTCGCTGTTGATGGACTTCGATGTCGAACTGACTCGGACTGACTGAGTGAAGGTGATGGTGAATTCGTTGTTGGCGATGGCCTCCAGGTGATGACGGCTGGCTGCTGAAAATGGTGTCGCAGGTGATGACGGCTTGCCGATGCCGTCGTCTTGGATTGACTGACTTCTGATGGTTGGTGAAGATGGCTGCCTGCAGAAGGTGGTGCTGCAGGTTGATGGTGACGAAATGTCGACTATATATAGCAGGTGAAAATGCTGATGGGACCATCTGTTGTTTGCTGCGGATCACCTACGTCTCGATTGCGCCGTATCGATTTTGACGTGTCAGCATTCTCGTTGTTTAGTCTCGGCGGATGCTGATTAAGGTTTGTTGATGCGGATTGTGATTCAGATTTGTTGATCTTAATATTGTTTATGTGGCAAGGGATTGCCACCACAACTTCATTTCCATTTTGACAATTTTTCATCAGAAGCAAAAGAAAATATATCTATATACAACAATACTATGAAATATAAACTATTTCAATATTTATACAATAATAAGGAAATTCGTCTTATATTAGTTTTACCCCACTTGCTCATGTGTTTATAGATTGAATATTAATACTACATCTATTTTCAGAGATATCATCCTGGCAGACAGCTACATCGAAACGATTTTAGGCGGGCAACAATAGTCTGCTTTTCATACCTCCCCCTCACCACACTTCCACATACGATCAAATAAATAAATATACCCTATGAAATGTTTCATACTCCTTCAAAACTTTTCCAAACTGTATATGAAGTTGAAAACCTATCCATTTACATTTATTCACATTGTTGCAATCCAACAAAGTCTCGAATATTTAGGCCTCTCATTAGCCGGCTAATTAGCATAGAATTCATTGTTCTGTTCTATATCAAATTTCGATTTTGTCTGAGGGAACGTCAGTCTTCGTATCCAGCTGAACCCGGAAGCCGAATGTTTTCTATTTTCATCTTGTCCTGGCGGCGCGATGAGCACATGCAGGTGGTTGCCATGGCAGCGAATAAATTAAATTTATCTCGTCAAATATCGCGTCGTTGCGCGCTTGTGTCTTGCTCTCTATTTCTCCCGCGCGCTGCCATTGTTTGCGCATTCACGTTCGCTGCTTGCATAATGCGGGCGTTATTATCCGGCGCATAACGGTAACGAGCGTATTTACGAGCCGCACACACTACTGATCAAGTGAACTACTATACAACTGCCTGCATACAGCAGGACAGCAGGCGCACACCGGCTACTGTTTGCAGGACGCGCTCGCGAGTATTGTTTGCGGTGCCAATTGTGCACCCACCGCGTACGCGTATTGTTTGTTTTACATTGTTAGAGCCGAAAATTGGAGCACTTAAAAATATATTCATATAATTTCATTTATTAATAATAAGCAACTGCTTTGTTCAAATTGCATGCAATTATCAGAAGATGTTTCAAATTAAGAATTCTTGTTAATGATCGGAGCAATTGAAAGAACAACTTCTTTTTAATTATCAGAAACATACGAAATGATTTTATGCGGCTGAAACATACTTATTAATGTAATAATTTATACAAAATTTGTTCAACAGGGAAAGTTATGAGTCTAGAATTGTGGAGGATCTCAGTTTCGATGTTTATACTATTATAATTAAGACTAATACCCATTAAAACATATACCCTTGAATTACCTTTTTCACTTCTTGCATTAATTCGTTCATCTTCAAATGACATTAAAAATCAAAAATCCTGCCCTGCCAAATGAGTTTCGCAAACGTAAAAATAGTGATTTTTGAAAAAAATTCTGGTGACAATCCTAGATAGCAATGCCTGATAATTCCGAAGAAAATAATTGTTAAACATTTGGCTCGAGCGCCAATTTATATCCCAAATGTTTAACAATTAATTCTCGGAAACTATCAGGCATTGCTACCTAGAATTTTCACCATAATTTTTTTTTTACCTTTGTAACATTACCTTTGTAACGGTCATCAGGCTGGAACTGTGCCTATCCCCTACTACATTTCGACTCTACAGATAGCACTCTCCCTCTCGCATCAGAATTCTGAATTGCGCCCTCCCTAATTTACTCTCCCGAACAAGACTTTAGGGCATGTGTTCTTCTTTCAATTATCTGCCTCATTGCGAGTTCGAATATACGTATATCTAGAAAATTTTCGTTCATTCGTATATCTATCAAGCATCTTTTCCGCTTTCTTCCGCTTTCAAACTCGGAGAAATCCCATGAGAAAGAGAACTCAGAATTTTCAAAAACGTCTAACCCCGAGTTTCGGTACAAACTTGAGTATTTGTCACATTCCAAGTTTCAACACGTTTCCGTCTGTCCCTCAAAAATAGAGCTAGCGCCATCTGTTGACGGCGCTCTTAACAGTATTGGGAAAATTGTTCGATTCGGAGGGGCAATTTATCAGAAATGAAATATAGTAACTTCTAATCTTCATTCCAAAACATATGTATCTTATTTATCGAACTATAAGCATATTGTCTCAATCTTCAAATAAAACAAATATATATTTACGCAAACGTAAAAATAGTGTAGGGTACTTGATTTTTGAAAAAAAATTCTGGTGACAATCCTAGATAGCAATGCCTGATAGTTCCGAAGAAAATAATTGTTAAACATTTGGCTCGAGCGCCAATTTACATCCCAAATGTTTAACAATTAATTCTCGGGAACTATCAGGCATTGCTACCTAGAATTTTCACCATAATTTTTTTCAAAATTGTAGTACCCGACACTATTTCTAAACAATAACAAGAATAATAAAAGAATAATAAATGCGAAATCATTTTCCTTAAGATGGTTTGAACACTTCTCTTGGAACATGGATGAATTCAAACCTCAAAAATGTAGTAGCAGTTGCCAAAAATTAAAAAAACTCGAAAAGTTTGCGAGGAAAATGCGTAAGTAATCTAACGCTTCATTTACCATGTCCAAAAATCCGTGATTTTCACGATTTTTTATTCTCAGTAACTCAAGATGATGCCATGTTTATATAGCCTCGTTTTGCTTTTTCATCATCCTTAATTTTCCTATAATGCCTTTTTGAAATGCTTTCTTTGGAAACTCAGGTAGGCAGATATAACAAAAAATCATTACCAATTTTTATCAGTTGAGGTAAACTCGACAAAAAAACAAAAAAAAAACAAGATTCTAAGAGGAGCCCTGGAATCTCTTCGGCTTATATAAGACACCTATGTTTATCAAAACAAAATATTCTATTATAGACAAATATATAATTTCGTGAGTCCAGTAAATCTTTGGGACAATTCATTTCAACTTATTTTTTTGCTTTGAAAATGTCGCCGTTATTATACTTAACTTTCATCGGTTATAATATCGCTTCTAATTGTAAGTAACTAAACTAAAAAGTTTTGCAGGGATTTGAAACAAACTCTTCTCTGAATCCTAGGATTACGGGAAATATGAAAATAATTAACAACTTTACAACTAGTCATTTTCCGGCAAAACTTGATTATTGGGCACGTCAGATTCCTTAATGATTATACTATCTTTAGGGATTGGATGTACGAGAACAAACTACATTTAAATGCGATTAATTACTGCAAAAGAATTCTACGACTTGTATATTAGAAATTATTTTTAAACAAAGTTTTAAATTCACATTTAAGTTCTACCATTTGGCCGCTACATGGTACCGTCGGACTTAATGAGATAATAAACTTCGTTCATAGCCAATTAAATATTTTATATTTTAAAAGATTCTCATTAATGAGTCTGAACAACGAGGCGTCAAATTTAAATATTGATAAGACATGCGAATACAAACATTGTATCTAATTTATAAAAATGTTTTCTCTAAAAATTTAAATAAGAACATTTTGTTTTTCATATGCATTTTTATAAACTGTCGCTAACAAATGTTTTTTTTAAGTAAAAGTTTTATACACGGTTGATTTGAGGAGTAAACTCAGCTAAATTCAGAAACTAGCAATCTGATTATAACTTTTCGTTTTTATCTGATTATTCTTTCAATAAGAGAGATAAGTTATTTTTGCTCATTTTAATTTAACGTTTTCAGATTTTTTTTTTAATTCTCTGGCATTTACATGCGCAAAACGTAGCGCATGTAAGTTCCATAGAATATCTATCATTGTCATGTATAATAATAAAACAATAATAAATGCGAAATCATTTTTCTTAATATCATCAGGATGTGCTATAACATTTCATAAATCTCGAGGCGGAACAATTAATTCAATGGACCTGTTTATGAATATCAATATTATATATTCTTTAAGTTCTTTTATCGCGAGTGCCAAAAGACCATGATAGACAACATCACAAATTTTGAGTGCATTGTTAAATATGAAGTTTCGGCTTCAATTCGGTTGAATTTAGAATGTGAACACCATTTAGAACAAGGTACAAATTGTAGTGGATGGTAGTTTCAGTTTACCACAAAGCCGATTTTAAGAGCTTTTTTATAGGCGAGTTTCAAACCCGCGAGTTTAATACACCAAGTTTCTTACACCGAGTTTCGAGTTAGAGTTTCAAACTACTTGTACACTCTGTGTTTCACGGCTTGTACTATATCCGACATATTTATTAGTATCCTATTCATATTTATATATATTTAGTCCCATTTATGCACTCTATCACTCTGGCGAATTTATTCCGGAACAAATGCAATCATTTGGTCAGATCTGACTTGTTTATGTTGAACATTACCTTTGTAACGGCCATCAGGCTGGAACTGTGCCTATCCCCTACTACATTTCGACTCTACAGATAGCACTGTCCCTCTCGCATCAGAATTCTGAATTGCGCCCTCCCTAATTTACTCTCCCGGACAAGACTTTAGGGCATGTGTTCTTTTTTCAATTATCTGCCTCATTGCGAGTTCGAATATACGTATATCTAGAAAATTTTCGTACATTCGTATATCTATCAAGCATCTTTTCACGGCTTCCGCTTTCAAACTCGGAGAAATCCCGTGAGAAAGAGAACTCGGAATTTTCAAAAACGTCTAACCCCGAGTTTCGGTATAAACTTCGGTATTTGTCACATTCCAAGTTTCAACACGTCTCCGTCTGTCCCTCAAAAATGGAGCTAGCGCCATCTGTTGACGGCGCTCTTAACAGTATTGGGAAAATTGTTCGATCCGGAGGGGCAATTTATCAGAAATGAAATATAGTAACTTCTAATCTTCATTCCAAAACATATGTATCTTATTTATCGAACTATCAGCATATTGTCTCAATCTTCAAATAAAACAAATATATATTTTCAAAAAATCCTTTACTTTCCGGTGTCGGTTATAAATCAAATAAATCACAGTTGTGAGCAGATTTTCGTTTAATGTCAATGCAATGTGTTTCTCAAATTTCGTACATTAGAAGTTAAGAAATAATCAGAAATATACCGTCACCATTTTTTACATATGTCTTTATTCTATTATTAATATCATGAAGTGCGCCATTTCGTGATAAGCATGTTTATAAAAAATTATTATTCAAAGGTCTAGCCCAATATATGATCGGGCGTCATGTTGAATAGCCTACTTCACTTCTCATCTTTAATAAAATTGTTGGATTTCGTCTTAATTAACAATTAAGATGCAAAATGTCGATATCTGAATAATGCAACTGTTCGTTGTAAGTACTAAGAAACAAATATTTATACCTCGCGCTCCAACATAGGATCGTAAGCCCAATAATCTGATCCTGTTTCATCTATTATCCCAAAAAGTTTCTCAAAAATTAAATTTCCTCATAACTAACTTTCTATTTACCAAACATTTACTTTAAAAGACCACCAAAGTCATTCCTAAGAAACAACAATATTTTTGACGACGATGAAAAATTGCAAAAAAAAAACCAAATATTTAAACACTGTCATTGTTAACTCTACTGCAGGAAGCGTCGTGTCAACATTCGACTAGTAATGAAGCGTTAATTAAATCAACCCGAAAAATATGACGTGCGAATGTGTTTTTAACAACAACAAAAAAAAAAACTGGAACCAGACGGTGCTAAATCGGTGCGAGCATATTGCATTTTATTTGCACGCCTGCGGGCGTACGTGTTGACGATGATGATGTGTTGTCATCATGTTCCCATGTCGCATGGACTTGACAAGGTCGCGACGCGGCCACGTGCTGGCGTGAGCGCGCGTTCGCGCGGCAACGCGCTAATGTCGTCATCAAACTGAACGACGGGCGATAAAGTCGGGTTGTAAAGTTTATTTGCGATGCGTTTTGCATTCCATGCCGCGACTGACACTCTTAATATAGTTGTACCAGTATACCACAGTCAACCAGGCCGCTAACTATTCAAACTTTTCCTAAATATCATAATAGTTGCAATTGATGCGACTTTGGCACAGATACAATTTGGAAGGGAATACATATTATAAATTTACAATTAGCTAAGCATCTATCTTCAAATCTCAAGTTTTCATATATGTAATGTCTAAAGTTCCTGTTACCAAAACTTGAATCATTGAATTAAACCCAGAGATACCACCAAAGTTTCATAATTTGCTACCAATTGGGCCAATGTAAATGATTAATAATTTGCAGATAGCACGGCTGATCTTTTACATCTCTGTAAAAATTAGGAGTTTAATGCGCAGTTAGAATCTTTGCTGCTACCCCGTAGAAATCTCTATTAGTTTTAATTCGCTGCTGGAGTGATCAAAGACATCGCTAGGAAGATTTGATTCAAGCGAACGAAACGCCGAACGTTAAATAGTTCTCTTAACCCTTAATAAATCTGTCACCAGCCGGAAAAAAAACTATTCATTACAGCAAAGATGTTCATCACATTCTTTAATCGAAATTCAACCATCAATTTGCACTTTATTTAATTTAATTTTAATAAATTTGACTGAGATATTTTATTATCTATCGATAGCGGTCAAGCACAATATGATTTTATGGAACTCCGAGTAATCTCTAGTCCTTTTGTTGTTAATTGTCAATAACTTGTGTCCAGTACGACCAATCTGAATGGTGTTTACATCTGTGTATTTGTTGATGTTTTGTGATTTTTCGGTTAAATACTTTTTAGCAAATTTAGATAGATCAAAAGTTGTGATGATTTTTAATTTCCTGCATGTTAATTACCATTAGAGACATCCACCTTTAATTGATCATTACATGCGACTAGTACCTGATATATTTGTTTTAAATTGAAACAATAAATAGTACATACATAAAATATATAATGTATAATATGTCAATATTCACCCCCCACCCGGAACTACCTGTTGTGGCATATCAGATGGTCAGTTTGCGTTGCCTTAGATTGTGTAACCCGTTGTTTCTATTGTTAATTGTTCCTCCTTGGTCTTCTCAATTAATATTTCTTTTATATAAGAAATGACGATGTTCCAATGTATTTCTTGTTCTATCGTGCGCAGTATGCTATCCACCACAATTAACGTTCTCTTTAGCACTTTTTCAGCTGATAGCTTCTTGGATTTCCACGTCCTGCACGAGAAGTAGGTGTGTTCAGCAGTATCGGTTTCTCCGCAACAAAAGCATTCGGGGGTTGCTGTCTTTCCAGTGCGGTATAGGTACCCCCCGAAATACCGGGATATGGGTGAGAGGAATTGACATAGCCAGTAGTTAGTTTTCCCATGTTTTCGGCCGATCCAGATCTCTATACGAGAAATAAGCTTCCTTGTCCATTTGCCACTAGTGCTCTCCTCCCATTGAGTTTGCCAGTTTTCTACGTAGCGATTTGTCTGAGATTTACGTTTCATCACCCAAACTTGCCGAGCCTCACTACTTGATATTACAAAACGAAAACTACGGATCTGATTGCAATAACGCAATCTATAATATATAAGAAATTCCAGTATCGAATGTCAAAATTGAATTTTATTCTAAATGGGGCAATTTTGTCCCGCCGCTGGGAGGCTCGGAGTTAACTTCTAATCGGTGTCTGAAAGATGTCTGTCGCAGTGGGATAAATGTAAGTGAGATTGGTAGCATTTAGTAAGGGTCTACTTTTCCTTCCCTCTAAAGAAAATTCTTTAATTTAAGTGCGTGGTTATTTTTTACCTTGGGCTTGGTAGGTTTTACCTACCCAAAGGAAATTCATATACTAAGGATATTCATATAATCAGTGCATCACAGTGCCCAGAATAATCGGTGTCTAGGAGAGGAGCATCTTTGGTATTATCAACATTTTATAATGTTAAATGCTAGCCCAGACTAGTGGTGGGTAACCTTTTTATTTAGGACACCATATAGACAAATTTTCAAGGGTTACTCGCTTAATCGATCCTATTTCGAATCAAATTTGAAATTGTAGGCGACCTACACCTTAGAAAATCCTGATCAAAATTAGTCGTATCTAGTGCAAGCCAGTATCAAACAAAACGTGTCAGTAATTCTGATGATATAAATGTGTTATAAGGGTTTTTGAACGGAATTTAGCTTGATAATCCAGTCGACTGACTTCGGCTGGTTAGATGTGGGGTTACTAGCAACTCCTTAAAATATTTTTATTCCAGAATAGCTAGGTACTCTCTCCTCGTAACTCAATCATTATTCAATCAAACTTCAAATCATGGTTATAACCCTGACCTTTGAATATCAATACAGGTTGGACTTCAATATTATAATGATGAGTATATACATTAGTACAAAAATCTAAAACGGTCCAAGGGGTGTCCTGCCACCAAGTCATACACAAACAAACATCTAATTATACATGTATCTTTTCACGTATTTAGAAAGGTTTCTACATTAGTATTGTCCAGGTTTCAATAAAGCTGATGATGCTATTGTTTGTTTGAGATATGATTTATGTCCAAAGAGATCTCCCTGGGAAAGCGAACCTGAAAGAAAGGGAAAGAAATTTCTAAACTTATAGACAGCCTAGCTAACCTAATATAGGGTATTTTTTGGTATGTACTTCCATAGAAGATCCCTCTTTAATAGAATTCCTAGTTTTATTCATACTCCTAAAGTTTCGCATGTCTCAAGGGGCACTTTTTTATGCGATGATTTCAATTTCCAAGTAAGAAGTTAATTTACAAGTAACCTTCTCACTCTATCTTCTAAATAGATTTTCGAAACATTTCGTTTCATTTAACATAAAGTACCGAATACCTGCAACCAAATTTCCATGAACTGTACCTCTACAAGTCCAGGAAACTGATGTGTCTTACCCTAACCTAATTGAATAATCTCTAATCTAGTCTTCCTTGATGTAATTTAGTTTAAGGTCTCCTATCCTGCTCACATCGCTTAACTTTCTAAAATGAAATGCAAGTCAACTAATTTATCAAAATTTTCAGTTCTTTAAATCGAAAATTGTCAAAAGCCTGAACTCCTCTAATTATCAGGGATGAATAAACCCCTTCAATAAAAATGTGGTTAAAACACATTTCAATTATATAGCCCAATGCTGAAACAGTTAATACAATCGGGCAGGATCGAACAAAAAGCACTTTTAATCACAACCCGGCCGTACAGGTCCAGATGTGTGCGGTAAATTGAATCCGTGAAACCGCGTTCGCGAGTTAAATTAATCGAAAACCGAATCCGATCCGCAATTACACTCCAAATGGCACACGCGCAGATGATCGAAAAAGCGCCACCGACTAACGAACGTAATGAAGGACTTCGTCACATTCATCTCGCTCAGGCAACTCTTCCAACTTTCGCAATTACTTCTTGCGCCCATTGGAAAGGCACGCTGCACTAGTAAGTATACCTTGCGATATTTCATCAAATATTACATTTTTCACTCTTGGACATGCCATTCTTTTCATTCGACCAGTCGCATTAAAACGCAATATAGAAGAGTAATTTTAGGATGACTAAAAATAGGATAGCGCCGCTAGACAGCGATTAATTATAGGCATATTGATTTTATCATGGAAGCCGGATGAAAGATGAAGCGCTGAATAACTGCATGCGTGTGTTTACTTTGCGGTAATATCACTGGGTTATCAGCATTGCGCAAAGTCAACATGTGCTGCTATCATGTATCATGTGACAGATGGCTTAATGATGGCTCAAGTGTTTTACGGTTATTTTAAACGTTGGTACTATTTTTCTATCAATATCAACGAAAATTAATAACGATACAGGAGAAATATGCGGAAAAAAACAAAGAAAAAATCATAATAACAAAGCAAAAGAAAAAGGGCACATAGCAGAAGGAAATAGGAAATGTCATTAGAGAAGTAAGGAAAGAAGATGGTACAAAAGGAAAGTAGATAAACCGAGGTGATTCTTACGACACATGGAGATTGAGAGACCGCCCAGTAAAATATATTCTGAACTGGAATTGACTCCCATGATTAGATACCAAAATTTCCAAATTTAAATTTGTATTAAATTTGGAGGAAAAAAGTGAGACTTACAGGAAATAGTGAATTAAAATTAGAAATTATTCTTCTTTATCGTTTGTCTCAACCACAGTATCATTATTGCCCGGAATACCAGTTCTCTAGACAACATATTTTCTTCTTTTCTCACCAAGATTGGTGACTTTTCTGGTAATTATCTAAAATTATATTCAACGTGTTTCTCATTATAGCTTTAATGTCTTATATTATCTTGTAAATATATTCTTGTTATATTTGTTGGTGATATGTTTTGTATTATTTCACTTTTTGTGTATCACATATTTTAATATAATTGACGGTGTCGACTATCGGTTGTTGATAAAACATGTTGAATAATTTGTTACAGAAAAAACACTTTTAAACACGCATTTACAAAATATTTAGATTTAGATGATAATGTCGATTGCGGTGCTTTTTTGAAGATGGAAAATTCTAATTTATTAGACACTTTTTTGATTGTCAAGTCCAAGAAGTTGAATTGAATATCATGCCACATAATTCTTTCCACTCGATTTCCACTAAACTCGCTTCTCTTAATTGTAATTGTAGGTTATAGTCCACACCCCCCTTTCTACTGAAAACTTTAGGATAGAGCTAAACAACACCATTAAAACAATAGCCCGTAACAATGGTTACAGAGAACATTGGGTAGATGGTCAACTGAAGAAAAAACTTCAACATAAAACTGAAAACCTATTTTTCCTTAATACACCCAGCAAGCCCAATATGATCTTTGTTAAAATACCATTCTTAGGCCATCTCTCTTACAAAATAAGCCGCAAATTAAAATTTCGTACCTCCAATGAAAGGTGTTAATCCTATAAAATAATTAAAAGTACAAATCTGCCAAATATTATTTTAATATAATCTCCACAATACGACTTTAACAACCAAAGTAAAATAATCATAGTAGCGTCTTCTACGCAACAAATACCTCGGAAGTCTCAAAATTTACTTTAAGTATTGGCATTATGCTATAGATATGAATACGGGGAGCCTCATTCGCTTCCTTTTTCCATTTTCCTTGAGAAACGTGTCTCTTGTATGCCTTCAAGCCTACAAACTGCTTTCACATAGGAAGGCAGAGGCCTTTCAGTATATGCTACATATGTTGCAATATTCATCCTATTGAAGGCACCACTTTCTTCAATTTCCCCACTCTTTTATGAATTTCTATTTGTAATAATCGACACCATGTATGCTTGGGTGTATGGCCTTAGTTACAACATATTGAAGGTAAACAGGGTGGCAAGCAGCTCAGGTATGAACTGATTGCGCCTAATCTGCCTAAATAACCAGAGATCTTTTTCACTCAAAGCAACTTGATATTACAGGTATTACACCGATTGTTAAAAGTAATCTACTTTTTTCACGGGATTTCAAAGATAAACGATTATTCCGATTGTGATAACGAAGTTAACGGGGATGGGATTATGCAGAATGATGAAAATATTTCAAACAAAGGGTTTCTCAGTAGGTAAATGTTAAGACAACTCATGTTAGCGTTATTCAAGCATAGTAAGTCACACAAACCTTTTACCCATACGGTGACCAAGCCCTTTACTGTAACAAAAAATTATATAGGCAGGTGCTTTCATTTATTCCCCGACTTTTCTGCAAATTTCTCTTAAGTGAAATAAGCTGTTTGTATTGCAGTCTAAGACGTCTAAGATTTACGACCGCAATCAAGAGCAATCATTGTGAACTGTAATTGACCTCGTGGCGCCGTTCTTACTTTCGAAGCCATAAAGCCATTAAAATCGCCGTGAGACAAGAGACGTCGGTGGAAAGGCGCGCACCTTAAGCTGCCTTACTGTTTATTCTGCATTCAGATTGTAAGCTGGTGCAGATAGAACAAATGTCCGAATATCCTTGACATATTTACGCCCAGTAAAAGCTAAGTCAATTTTATAGAGCTACTAGCTACTTGCCACAACTCTAACAGTCTCGAATTTTCTAGATAGAATTAATAGATAGTCAACTACCTGATCTTTGAAATACAGTCGACCAGATGAGATTCTTGGGACATTTCACGTTTTTACATTAATCTCAAATGTTCGTAACGGTGATTTAAGATTAGAAGCATCTATAATTCTATTACACAATTAAACTTAAATAATGTTTTATTTGTCACCAATATTTGTATTTCCTGATTGTGCTCCGTGGGATAAATCCAAAAAGTGGAATAGTAGGCATACCTGAAACAGGTGAAGAAAATTAATCAGAGATTGTTCTATAATGCACAAAGAAATTGGTTTAATGGTTAATAGGAAGAAACTTTAATGGTTTATCAATGTGCTACGCATTCCGGAATATCTAAACGGGATTGTCTTAGATAGAGAGAATTTGTTGGTAATAGTCAAATACATGACGCAGTTTTAGTTCAATTGACTTTGGATCAGTCAAGTAGAGTCCTTCAGAATTAGCAAGTAGCGTTCCACCTAACAGTATTAGAGTAGATAGTATAGAGATAGTAAATAGTAAGCTACTCTTAAGTTCAAAGCAAGTCACATATTTGAGATTTAGTCGGATCAAGATAATTGCGGATTAGTTGATACGTAGATCAACTCTGCAACACTTAAGCTAGTTAAGCTGTACTATATTAGACAGGGATGGGCTAACAATAAGCGGATATAGTGATCGATACTGACTATACACTGTTGCTGTCAAAGTATCCCTATGCTATATCTAGATAGATTGGCGACTAAAGAGTGGTACAATGGGTAAAGAAAAATATGTCTCAGTAATAGCAGGCAGATTTCCTGCTTTTATGATGATCTAACCAGGGTTATCCAGGATAACTAAGATATTACTGAACTGGTTTTCTTGAAGAAAGATATCCTGAATAATAACAGTGATTGGTTGATTTAGACCAGAACAGATCAGATTGGCTAGTCTATGAACTAGTGGTTATATCCAAGATATCTTAAATATATGTGCTTATTGTTAGTCCGGGTTAATCGTGGTGATACTTCTTAAGCCAAACAGTGAGTCACAGCATCAGTAGGTCATCTAAAATCGTTTAGATTGGAGGTTCTCACCTTTTTAAAAATTTCTTTTGTGAGTTGGAGGGGGGAGGGCATTCTCGTTCGTTCTAAAATATGTGCACACGATGCTGGAGTAATGATGAATAGACGAGTGCTTATATGTGCGAGAATCTGTATGAAAGATATGTCCTAGAACGTGGATAAACAAAAGTAGGTCCCCCGACTATTATTCGCGGACTTATCGACCGCTTTGGGGACCTGAGAACCTACTGTAAGAACTACTGTTCTAGATCATCTCAAACCTGCGATTGGAAATACTTCAAACCCGCCCACCTCCCTACCAACACCAACCGACGCATTTCAAGTACACACAACCTTTCCTAAACCCCTATCACAAAATAAACCAACTTGGAGTAAATAAATTGACTTGATACCCCGACGAAATTGCAAGAAACGCACCAACCCGCATCTTATGTATCTCTTTCATTCCATTCAGAGCGTCCCGGGCGACAGTCGACATTGCCCGGAAAGAGAAGATGGGCGGTGGGCTAACCCTATGAAGGCGCATCGCTCGATATTTGCGTTTCTTTTTCTCCCTGGAGCAATTCAGACACATTCACAATCGCCGCCTCCACGCCAGCGCGTCTTTCCGGTGGTGACGGGCGACACGAAACGAGCTAGCTCCCAGAATGGGGGACGCGCCCATTTCCCGACGCCGCTTCACTGGCGCCCAAGGCACCAAACCCTAGGCCATGATGCCGAAGGCGCACAATGTTGCCCGCAGGGAAAAGCACATTTGGCTCTCCGCGCCAAACCTGCGACGCTTCGACGCGGCCGGGTTTTTACGACCCGGAGATAGGAGAAGCCAATAAAATGAAATACCAACCCCTCTCAGGCCTTCCAAAAAGAGGAACGATCCTCAACTATGCACATCCTAGAATGGGTCTGGGTGGATTTTCCGGACCAAACACTCGCGACTTTTTTTCTGCGAAGCAACGTATTTAAGAAATATTTCGCAAGAGGGACATTTTCTCTGATTCTATCCCTGGTAATTCCTAGTTTATTTTTTCTGTTGAACTTCTATAGCTCAGATTCAGGTTTTGTGATTTAAGGGATTGCATCGATGAAGGCTTGTCCTAGAGATGACAATGAATACCAATCAGACTTTAGACTGGCGATGTCAACTATATCAGAGTACTGTTCGATTTGTCTCCATATTCTTATCAAACATAAGTCCCTCTGAACTCCTGTTGTCAACCTATTGTGTTCCTTCTGCAATTGGTGAACCAAACATGTTTCATCGCGACGTGCTCCCCCTCCTCTCCGCGATAACAACATAAACCCAAACGTTTTATTTTTTCCTATTCCTATTCAGATTGAGGTTGATTTTGACCTGCATCCACAAAACGTTGACGACCCTTGATCCATAAGATACGAATAAAATACAATATAATCCTTTTATCACACACTAGAAATTGTTCTAAACAAATGGTAGTAGTATAAATCTTCAGAATTAATTCATGCACGTTTGTAGCATCCCAAAAATGCATTTTATTCATCCCTCGGAAGATGGACGAGTCATGGTAGGTGCAATAAAACCGAATTACATGCACTTTTCCCCTGCACCGTCTGTGCCTTCGCGTATAAAGAATTGACATTTTCGCCGTCTGGTTGGCATTTGCATGACAATGCAAACGTGGAGCGCATCGTGACGCCCCACCCCCAAAGAGTTTCGGGCAGCATCGCCAGTGAACCGCGACCGCCTTCATATTCCTCTCGCTACGGCGGCACGAAATTGCTCAAGTCGTTGTCACCGGGCGAGTCGCATCAATGAGAAAAGGAAATCGCGTCGCTTTCATAGCTCGTGCTTGCAAATAAATAGCTCATAAAGCTCTCAAAGTGCGCCATCTACCCGTGACTAGATTTGTCTGACAACTTTTAATGAGTTCTTCACGGCAAACATGAGTTTGTCAACGCTGTCATTAAAAAACGCAGACGAAAATGATAATAAAAGGTATTACAACGAAAAATTTATAATCATATATATATATAAGTTATATCTACAGCTATAAGCTCAAACAAGAAATATCAAGAATAACAGAAGCCTTCTAAGTTTACACTGTATTTACAACAAGTAGCTGAAAACTTTCTTATCAAGTAAAAACCAACAGAATTAATGATGTCTCATATCGAATGTCCTGGTATTTCATCTTTATACAGCCTATAATGTCACTCTGAAACTACAAATTACAAATTCACTACTATCAAATTACAAAGTTTCATATTACCAGATAAAATTATATTAACAAGCAGGGAAAATTTGAAGAAAAAAAAAGGAATCTAGTCACGAAAACAACATTGCTCAATGCATTTTTTCTATGAAAACGGTACGTAACAACAAATAAAATTATAACAAAAGATCGCAGCCTCGCACAACGAAACGTCAAAACAAAACAGCGAATGCAAACCGCGAGACGAAATTTAATGAAATGATTCGCAACAAAGCATGGAATCGACAAAAGCCAGTCGAGAGAGCTAACAACAAAATACGGTTTTGTTGCTTTGGTACGATTGAAAAAGTACCATGTAAAGGCAGGCAGACGCGCAAAAAAACGCCCAACATTGTTCATTATTACAAGTCAACAGCAAAGTGTGTTTTAATTATATATTTTTTCCAGTTGGAAAATAATGGAAACCACACAAGTTATTGACTACAAAACTTCGTGGTTATTAATGATAGATTTTAATGGATATTGACTGATATAAATACAATTTGGCAGTTCTACGAATTATAGCTTGATGGATTATTTTGGTATGGTAGCATATGTTCAATAGTATATTGTGTTTCGCATATATTATGCCTTATTATTTGTATTTTCATATGTTGTGAATGATGATACGTAGAGCTTTTGTTACAAAAGCTTAAAAAATACAATAATACAGAACACGAAATGAGTCTTAAATAGTATATTTAAGCACCTTTATTCTTATACAACATAGTAGTTTGATTTGCTTATTTTGTTGGTACAGTGTAAGAGTGTAATAAGATAGATATGTTTTGGAATGAAGATTAGAAATTACTATATTTGAGCTATCATTTGATTTCTGAGGAATTGCCACTCAAGCGGATGAAACATTTTAACTAAATTCGGCATGTCTATGAATTGTCCTTTAATTCTGTTAACTTGTGATAGAGGAACATACAGTAATGGTAGACAATGAATTCTTTGACATTAATAAACAACTTCATTGAATGAATGTTCTACCACTAGTAATTATGAAATATCATAACACATTCTGATTTTAAAGCGCCGCTGAATCGACCTAGGTCTCCGATTTAGAGGTCTCCTTAAGCTCGGACCTGGTCTCACATTGGGACCTCCCCTTGGGTTTAGAATGTTCCCCAGGCCGCTCAAATATATCCAATTGTCCGTCATGAAATTGAATGAAAATTGTTGTGCTTGTAGTACATATATGCAATTGATAACTGTTAAAGCAATATATACCAAACTTTGGATTTTTAACGGCTTAAAACGGCGAAAAATCCCGTAACACAAATTATTTCTATATATGTACCACACGTACTACACAAAATATTTCATTCAATTCCCTGTTGAGACTCCTTGTGGGATGTTTATATTGTTTTAAGCATTCAAACGTGATATAAGTAAGATATTTTCAAATTTCTGACTACATTAAGTGGTATCTGGATCTATCGCTTAAAATACTAGATATTTAAAAAGATTCGAATCATTCATTATACTTTCAAACGTCTGTAATAACAGAATATAATTTTATTTTTATAACAAACATTTCTTTAAAATAATAAGAAAAGATATATAAATGATATTATAACTGGAATTATTTTAAGGTCTAGAATGAAGCTTTAAGATGAAATCAAGAAACCCTACATATCTGTTCATTATTAAACCTCGAAATATATAAAAAATTGTAATAACTTTTCCAATATATAAAATGTTTTAAAGAGCTTTAAAAGAGATCTTGTAACAACTAAAAACTGGCACACACGATACAGAAAATTTAATAACGTGTATCTTTAACACCGCCCGCGTATAACATCCAGGGAAAAACGCGCGGAGGCGGCTTAAAGCCGGATATATCCAGCTCCCCGGTAGCTCGGCTTGAAAATTATAGATCGGTCTAGATATAGTTTCGGGCGCCCGCTGCCGCCGCCGCCGTCGTTCGCCGCGTATAACTCACACAAAGTGCTATCGCACGACCGCCTCTCATTCCCCTCCCTCTATCCCTTCGTGCAGCAGCAGCCGCCGCCGCCACCACCACCTCCCTCGCTCTCTGCGAGGCGGAAGGGCGCTGGCGGCGCGGCACGTACGCAATCTACATTCGTGCCACGCGGCGGCGGCCCGCGAGCGCTACAGTCGTTTTTCCTCGGCTGCATTCCGCCTCCCAAGCCACCGTTGTTGCTGCTGCTGCCGCCGCCAGCCAGCCAGCCAGCGCCGTTCGTTATTGAAGGGAAAACGTGCGCGCACAGACACCACCATCCAGACCGCCCACCACCTCCACCCAACCCACATGCAATTCATCGTCAACCCACCACCCGTGCCCACCGCCGCCTCCATTCAAACACACAGCCGCAGAGAGAGCCGGGCGAAATCGAGCGAGGAACGGCGCAAATAACGAAGAACGATGCGGCGGCGGCGGTGATGGCCCTCAGAGTTGTGTGTGTGCAAGAGGGGCGGCAGTGAAATAGGCCGCTATGCCGTGGACCAAATAGAAGGGGGAGACGAACGGGGACGCTCTATATTTTGCGCGCTTCACCCATATTCCGATACTCCAGTTTCCCTTCCTTGCTCTAAGTCGAAGCAAGAAAAAAGGGGCCAAAATATAGCGGGGTGGGCCAAAAATACCGAACAAATATTTTCATCGCTAATATTAAAATTTTAGTTTGCTTCATATTAAATTCTTTAAGATAAATTAGCATATCATTATTGTGATTATTGAAAAGCAAAAAAAAAATGCGTCGTGTTTTTTTTATCATACCTTCAATACATTTTCACAAGTTGTATTTTCTTATATCAGAATTATCTAATGCTAAAATGAACTATCGAAAAATAAAATCAATTCGTACATGAATAAAACATTTTCCTTTAATTGTGAAACATCACCCAGACTTTCAGATCAGTTTAATTTGATAGCATTTTATTCCCGAGTTTCCGCTTTTCAAAAAAGACCATGGATTCTGAGATGGACATAGCGAAAATATTATATGTTTTAATTTTTTTGCTTTCTTAATAGAAATCTTAATGTTAAAGTTTAATGACAATTAGTGCTTGCCTAAAAAATATCCATTAAAGTGTTCAAAGCTAGAAAGGATTTTTGATTGCTGCAATTCTATTTCATTCTATTTTCAGTTAATACAAATAATACTTTTCATTTCCACCAGTTTATACCGTTTTCATTGCAGCTACTTTTTTATAATTTTTCGGACATCATAATTCTAACCATTCTTGCTGAATTTGAGAGTAGATATTATGTGATAACTCCTGTATGTTTGAAATCCGAATAACGGAGATTTATTGTTATTAATATATCTTCTGTTTTTCGGAAATTTTCATAACATTTTCTTTCTTTCTTGATTTTAGTCAGAAAATTAATTTACATTAATCTAAATCATTTTTATTGCAGTACTAGCTTTTTCAATATTTTCGGGCTATTTGAATGAAATCAAAACGCAGCCCGCGAAGGACGGTGCGAGTTACTAATGCTCCAAGGAAGAATCTCGTATCAGATATGTGTTGATATTGATGATTTATTTTGTAAAATTCTGGTTGCTCGCAGCTCGGCCAAAAGTATTCAACTCATTATTGGCCCGCTGATAAAAAAGGCAATATCATATTAGTCCTTGAAAATAATTGTATTCAATTTATCTTTTATTTTAAACAATACAACTATAAGTATTATCAGCATGTGTATGAAATAAATTATGTTTTAATTTAATATAAATTACAGCCCACCTGTATAGCACTTCGGGGTGGGCACCTCACTAAAATCACTTACAAATTCACGTACATTTTTCAATAAATCCACACGTATAAAAATTACACTCAACAATCGCAATGCGCAATCCACCAACAAACAATAAGGAACCACCGTTTTCAATACTGCATTTAAACTACCACTACATATCAACTATCAACAACACAACAATAACAACAACATTACTATCATAACATATAACAAAAAAATAAACAATAAAGAAAAAAAAATTATTATAAATTACATTGTCTAAAATGAATTTAAGGTAATTTTAAGAACTCTTTTCTAAAAGAATGAAAAAGATGACAAGTTCTATACATAACATTCAATTTCTCTCCGTCTTCGTTTTAATGCACCTTTGTGAAGCTAGAGAAATGTTTCCGAAAATAATAGAGTAAATAAAAAAACCGTTTGACGGCTAAATTCTGAAATCTATTAACCACACTATCAGAAGTTTTGTGTACAGAAAAAACATATCAATATTTTTCTTAAGATATGTCAATTACTGAAAGGTATTCGTTAACATCAAATTCAACTTTTAGTTAGTTTCTATTAAATTCTTTAAAATCAAATATGTTATCACATACTAGTGCCCCCAGAATATTGTTCAAAACGTGGAAAATTGTAATTTGCACAATTCAATTCAAATTAGTGTACTCCCTTTCAGTGTTACAATATTTCATAATTAATATTTGAATTAGTCCAGGGCTAAAATCAAAATATTAACAAGAGAAATATCGTATATTTCTTGTTTCCGTTAGTTTCTTTTGAATATTAAACGTTAATATGACGTTCAATCACTGTAAATTGGTGTAAACATACTCAAAATACATTATATTTTTGTAAAAAAAAAGGAACAACAAATTGTATATGTAATAATAAAGACAATATAAATATTGATGAGTAAACATAATATACCGAAAATAGTGACTTACTTTACATTAAATTCTCTAAAGTAAAACGGCATATTTGATCAAATTTAAGAATTCTATTCTGAAGATAGAACAACATATATAAAGGCAACCTTAAACACCATATATTTATTTTAACCACAGTCCTAAAATTTGAATATTTTCGTAATAACCACTAAAATAATAAATTGAATTATACGTTAAGCTTTATTGCCAATTTCCACTCGTTATTGCAGTTTTGAACAGTTTTTAGTTTTACCCTCAATGTTTCCACAACATGCCTGCATTTTTCGTTATTTTCAGTGCTTTATTTATAGTGCTATGCAATATTTTAATATTAGTTTTTGAACAAATAAAACTAAAATAAATGCGGTTAATTTATTACATGTGTAGATAAATAATTTTATACATTTCAAATTTATTAAAAATTTTAATGAAATAATATTGCAAATAATTACCAAAAACCCAATTACTTGCCAACTATCAATGTCAGTCTATACCAAAATGTAGCAAACATATCCACAAATATAAAATAACCTTAAATATATTATTTAAAAATAATTTAAAAAAAAATTAAAAAGCAAAACATTTTAAATTAAAACATGACAAAGACATGCTTCAACTACAATACGGTTGGAACCCAATTACTTCGTAATTATACTGATTATAACTCGTGTTTCTATCCAATGATCACGTTTCGAACCAAGCGGAAAAGTCTTATTAATGAAAATAATTATCCTCAAGAATAATTTAATTTTTAAATATTAAGTACAGTCTAAAAACACTTAGGATAATATGGAAACCACAGTGTTTTTAGATTAGTCTATTTTCAATGTGAATTGAAAATGCATTTCGCAATTGTGTAATAACTCAATACGACTTTATTATCCCTCACAACAACTACATTACCACAGAATAGCAAATAATAGGATTACATAAAAGTACGAAGACGTTTCCACTGAAAATTGCACTACTATGGATTCGCGAAACTCGCGGGCAACGCCATGAATTGACGCAAAACGTGATGGGTATTTATTAATAATATATTTCAAGCCATATGCTACATTTTCTATACTGTGACAAAGCAAATGCCGTATTTGAAAGCACACACAATAGGTGCTTTTAACTGCTATATGGTTGTGGTACAGTCGATAATGGGGATTTATATTTAATAATATAGCTTCAGTTTTAATTATAGGCTTTTAGACCAGTGACATTCTATTTAGTATCAATTTTATATGAATATATCTACATTCCTTAATCAGTTTGAGCATTTCCCATAAAATTCTCTTCTATATTGATCTGAGACGTCTATTTTGTTAATTGCAGTAAAACTTACCGTATACGGAAAATCATGGGCTAAACGTGTTTCGTTTTAGGCAGGTTTATACAGTTTACAAGTCCTTATAATACAGAAATGGGGGTTGGGCAATTTGCTTCCTTGGAAGTCAGGGGGACAAAAAGCCAAAATAATCTATTTTGATCAGTACACGTTGTGATATTACCGAGAAAAGAAACAAAACTTCAAGATTCTATGAGGGGGGGGCTGGGCCACCTGCGGCCAGAAATGGAAATTCTCATGATTTACTTCGGGCTCATTGTGAGCCTGTAATTTACGAGTTATTCAATATATTCGATTTTAAAAAGCGTAGAATTTATTTTGTACGGAGTCAGCATTTCAGAAACAATTAATTAGGGGAAAATTCCATAGGTTAACATATACATTGTGAAACACGATAATAGATAATTAATGGTAACATTTTGCAAATATTACTTCACAACTTTCACAAAAATCATAACGAGTTTTACTCATACAAAATATACTATATACAAGATATAAGCTTTCGCGAAAATATATTTATACGAGTATGCATCATTTGTATGAGTTGTGTGTATCCATTAGTAGGGATGTCACTTTTCACGAAGTACCGATACTTTTTGGTATCGATACTTTTGAAACTTCGATACTTTCGATACGCAAGTATCGAATAAAAGTATCGATACTTATTTGTATCGAAAATACACAATGGTGACATCTGTTAATGTATTTTCAAATTATTTTTACTCGGTACAGCAATCTTCCAGTATATTATCGAGCCCATTTTTCAGATGTTACTACGTTTTGAGAATGAAAAATATAGCGGTAATTCCTCAGTAATAAAATTAATGCTTGTAAAATTACTGATTGAATAAACTAAAGCCAAACTAAGTTTTTATCAAAAAGTGGCAAAATTTAAATGAATTTGATTTGCAGGGAAGTATCGATACTAAATAACAATGCAACAAGAATTTTAAAAACAAGATCAAGGATCGAAAGGATCGCTCAGAGAAGGTTTACCATTCTAATTGGTGGTTGTGATTAACATATTGCCTCAATGTGGGGGCATGTCAAACAGTATCGAAAATGGCCGATTCGATACTATCGATAAGTATCGAAAATTAAAGTATCGATAAAAACGGATAAGTATCGACACGTGTTATCGATACTTATCGATACTGATACTTCTCTTGACATCCCTATCCTTCAGACGAGACTTATATCAAATATTTTTAAAATAAAATGATAAAGAAAATACAATTTAAGTGAGCATGTGAGATGGATGCAAGGCAGAGCACGGTGCGCATGGGGTAGGATTAAGCGGAAATGGGAGAATGTATGGGGGAATAACTGGGACATTGCACTGAGAGTATGGGATGCTTGTGTGAA
>JAODAC010003732.1:0-34073 GCA_027575185.1 Mimaenictus wilsoni
ATATATATGAAAATGTGTGTATTTATATTCTTTTCATCCTTTCGGGTGTTGCCCACAATTTTAATATTATAACCTAAAATTAAGTATATTTAACCTAGTAAAAAAACGGCATTCAAGGCCGAAGTACTTTAGACCTATTTTAAAACACCCTAACCTTAAAACAATCGACATAAATAAATAACATTGCTTTCAGAATCCACCATTATATTTTATAATGATGCGGTTAAACATTAAAATGGTAATGTTACTATGCCTATGCATAGTAATGATCACCACGCTGTCGATGTGGAGCAGATGTGGCGATTCACGCGAATGGCCGCGACCAGCCCACTATTACTCATCGGGGAAGACCGAGCAGGGCACCGAGGAGATCGACTGCATCATCAACGGTGACTATCCCATCGGCTGTCACAAGGAGGGCGACGAAGTCTACATCCCATTCTCGTTCATACACAAATATTTCGAGATATACGGCAAACTGGCGACAACCGATGGCATCGAGCGCTTCGAGTGGGCGCACAGCGTCGGCAAAATCTACCATCCGAAAGGGAAGTATGATCCGCGCGGCGTATTCATGCATTTCGAGAACTTCAACGTGGAGGCGCGCGATCGTGTGAAGTGTGTATCGGCGCTCACCGGCGTGCCGATATCGACGCAATGGGAAAGCCAAGGGTATCACTATCCGACGCAAATCGCCCAGTTTGGTCTGGCGCATTATAGTAAGAATCTCACCGAGCCGGAGCAACGGCGAAAGATTGTGGAGAATGCTGACAGTGAGATGGCCAAGTGGACTGTACCGCACGGCTCGAATGTTTTTCGGTATTTTGATAGTGGTGTTAATTCGCATGTGTTGAACTTCAGTACGTTGGATGCATTTAATACAGGCGTTAAGCTGAAAATGGATCATGTGCTGGACTTTGTGCTAAGTGCGAATATTCTGCTGCATGCGAATAGTAGTTTGACGATTGTCCTGCAGAATCGGGAGAAGAAGGATATTTATAATTTGCATTATATTTCTTCGGATATTCTAATTACAACACAGGTGAGTTAACCTCGATATTATTTTATTCTGAAACTTAACCTGTATATTGAGTGCTATTTTGTCATGTTTTGATGTTTGGGTTGCCTATATCGAACTCTATCTGGTAGATGTTCTGACAAATTCATCGGTATTTTTATATATTTGCCCATAGTGATAGTGAAACTTTTAAAATATTTTTTAAAACCATTTGACAAGACTTTCTTAAAAAAACGTAATATACACCAGAAATGGAAAAATTTGGATGCCTATATTTCTAGTGTATATTTAAAAATATGTTTGCACAAATTGACAAGAATTGTACGATAATGAGCTTATAAAGCAAAGAAATAGTTTGATATTGAATACGGTCGTATATCTGTTGCTTTATCAGATGTTTTGCGTACAACGTACAATTTCGAAATATGTCAAAAACCGAATGTTTTGTCAATTTTGTTGATATTTGATTAGCCTAAAGTACATTATACAAATTCTATGGGTATCAGTATATAATATTTTTTTGTAAAATTTTCAAACTATTAAGTAAAAACCGCATTGAAGATTGCAATTGATTCATAATTTTCACTAATCTTTTAGGACGAAAATGTCTATCATGGAATAGGAATAACAGAGACATGGAGCCGTATAACTAGAGACCTAATAATCGACCTTCAAAAAGGCCTCAACTATTTAGACAAAGAAAAATCCAAGCACCGATTGCCACGCTCCAAGTTCAAGATCATCTCAATCATCCTGCGGGGACGTGGCGCCATCGACAATCTCACCCTCTCGTCATCCGAGCACATTGCTCAGTTCTACGACGCGGCCGAATGGTTCATCACCAATCAGGACACGACTGGCGGCTGGCCGATTCCCGTGAAGCGTAAACTCGCCGCCGGTTTCCAGGATCTCGAACCGGGATGGTATTCCGCGATGGGGCAAGGTCAGGCGATCAGTGTACTCGCACGAGCTTACCATCACTCTCACGGGGACGAACGCTATCTACTCGCGGCCGTGAATGCTTTGAAACCGTTCAAGGTACCTAGTTGGCAAGGTGGCGTCCTGGCGACATTTTTAAATAAGTACCACTGGTATGAGGAGTATCCGACAAAGCCGGCGAGTTTCGTGCTCAACGGTTTCATTTATTCGTTGTTGGGTTTGTATGACTTGCTGACGATAGCTCCGGAGGCGTACGGAAAGGAGGCCGATGTACTTTTTCATAGAGGCATGGAGTCATTGAAGCATATGCTGATGCTGTATGATATGGGCAGCACGACTGCGTATGATTTGAGACATTTTACGCTTGGGATTGCACCGAACCTCGCGCGGTGGGACTATCATGTGACGCACATCAATCAGTTGCTTTTGTTGAGCACTATTTACAATGAGCCGCTGTTTCAGCAGACGGCTGAGCGATGGATTGGGTATATGAGTGGGAAGCGAGCTGCACATAATTGAAAATATCAATTTACGACAGTCAAATAGCAAAGAGGACTTGAAAATTTACCTCCGGCACATCACCTTGGTTATTACCAAAGGCAATATCAAATTGAACGACTTAGCCCATTTCGAATTGGATTCGATTTTTCATTGGTGAACTTTTTAATCATTCTATTTACTCATTGTATTCATTCATTACTTTCTTTGCATTCTCTTAATTTTGTAAAATTTGTTGATTAGTGACATTTTATCTAATAGGATATGGCCTTAGTTTAAAAAAATGCTATATTAAATTTTGACATAACTTCGGTAATTCAAACAATTATTGAAAACTGCTTTCAGTATTGTGCTCTTATCATGTTTTGATTATTAATCAAAATTTGTTGATAGGTGAATAGTCGCTTCTAATAGGCGTTCGACTTGGTTTTTCCAAGAGAAATATCAATTAACAAAATTGTTGATGAGTGAAACATTTTCTCTATATGGCCTTAGTTAAAAAAAGGGATATTAAGTTTTGATAAAAGAACTTCGATAATACAAGTAATTATTCATAATAGGATGTTTTGAGAGCTGCTTTTGGCGTTATGCTCTTATTACATTTTCATTATTAATCAAAATATGTTGATAGGTGAATAGTCACCGTCCTATTAGCGTCCCATTGACTTAGTTTTTCCAAGGAAATATCCATTTTTTTTACACAAAAACTTGGGAAATATCCTACTAGAACTGAATTTTCCATTATAGACTTACTTACCATGTACGACGACGTAGTACGGTCACTATTTTCTAATAACTTAACAAAAGTGTTGATGAATCATTTTGTCTAATAGGACTTGGTCTTAGTTTGTTAAACAGAGATATTAATTTTTGACGTAAGAGGTTTAGAAATATCTTCTTACAACTAACATTTTCAAATACGGACGATCAACCTAACCTATTATTGATGACGTTCATTAATCATATCTTTATTACTCCCCAAATATGGTTCACGGATGAAAAATCGTTTTTAATAAATTATGTAAAGCTTCCAAAGCAAACCAATTTGATATGATAGACAACTCAAATTATAGCAGCTTTTAACGCAATTTAACGCGTTCGAGTATTTTCGAAAACCTGACCTCTACGGAAAAAGAAAACTTCATCATATTCCGAATCTTTTGAGCAACTCAACACTCAAAATATAGACACTGTTAGACAATCACAAAACAAAAGAAACAGCTTAACAAGATCAAGAATATCTGGGCTAATGGACCAAACCTTTAATTTCTTACTCTTAAATCTTTAACCTTAAAATATCGGTTTTTGGTTAGGTTTGTATTATTTATGGTTATGTTAACAAAACTTTAAGATTACGTCCACCGTTTTTGTAGATATTTTGTTATCGTGTTGTTATCTTAATTGTATTACACTGTATATACTTTACGAAAGTGGACGGAAATAATGCTAGTATTAACGAGATAAGATAGAAACGAAAAGTCAATTAATTACAACTACAACATATACAAAAACTCTTACATATAAAAAAAACAATTGCGTGAAACTAAAAAGGTTGAAAAAGAAAAGAATATGTAACAAAGAATGTAACAACATTTAATAAGCTATTGTAGACTTTTCTTACTAAAAACGCTTTCTCATTGGATAAACAAGAAAAAAAAAGTTTAATAAGAATTATAGATGTAGAAGGCTGTGTAAACTTAATTTTCGAATAATCGAAATTACTGCGACCAGGTTTGCACTTTTGTAAATAACTATGACGACTCTGGTATGGAACTCGAAAGTCTTTGGGTCATTGAGACGTTAGTTGGTTGTAAATTGCTATTAATTGTGAATGACAGACAGCAATGAGCTTCAACTAGTTTTTGCCTACAGATTGCGAATGTTTCGCTTCGCTTAAACCTTACTTTAGAAAAAGCGCTGTACAACTATATTCGTTGGATTGTTATTTATTTGAAAATGTTTGACATATGTACTTACTAACAATAAGTTTGTACAATTATATATTTCCGTGTGAATAGCTTTAACTGATGATTATACAATGATGACTGGCTGCATTGTATAATCATCAGTTGAAGATTTTAATACGATAGTTGAGAAAGTTTAGATTTGAGCTGATTGTCTCAAGCCGTATCGACACTGTCGCTTGATATTTTGCGTAGTAGAAGTGGCATTGTACCTTTTTAATGTTTAAGTCAAGACTCTGTGATTTATGATTGGTGATGCAACGGTGGTAAACGTAGCATAGCTTACAATTTTAGCTAGTGATGGTTAGACGATTGTAGGTGGTGAACTAGCGGAACGTATTTACTGCCAAAACATCAATTTCCCTATCGACTAATATCGAGCATGTATTTGGTTCTTTTTCTACGAAAAACGGCTTGTTGATTTTTCAATTGGACCACTTTGTAGAGTTTAAGTTTAGATGGATGCACTGTATTTGAAACTTAATTTTCTTATGTGATTCTGACAATAACAATAGAAGGAAAATATAAATAAAGTAAAAAACTGGAACTTTGTTGTGATTGTATTGATTTGTTTGAGATAATTTTGTTTACAGTGACTTCAGAGTAAATATATTTGCTATCAATATTTATCTTATCAATGCAAATAATTTCTGTGTTGAAGGTTATCATTCCTGATATTTGTTTCTTTTGGTTCATGTTTATTATTGTTGAGCAAATAAAAACAGTGCCATACATTTGGTAAGGCAAATTTATTATCGAGTCAATGAACTCAAATCATGAATAATTTGGTTCATTTACAATTAGTTAGGAAAAAAGTAAACTTCTTATTGTTAAATTATTCTTATAGGTTAAATTATCAAAACTGTAAATTAATGTAGCATAGGAAAAGACCGCAAACCATATTCAATAAGTCAGTAAGAATCCGTTATTCGTAGTCATTTTTCTGATGCATTTTAAACCCAAAGTGAGATTTGAAAGTTTTCGGATTAAGTAATCGCAAATTTAAAACGTAATGTTGTGCTCTAACCTCCAAAGTGCCTAATTTTTGATATGTTAATATTATTTATCAACTACCCGAAATTGTTTTTAGAACACTTACTTGTCAATCGATTAAATAATTGTGTATTACACATTTTTATCTTCGGTTTTTAAAATGTTTTTCCTAATCTTTAGATTAGAAAATTAAATTAAAATAGATTTGGCAGCAGCGTAAATTTAAAACTCAACGAACCGTAACTACATTTATTTTATCAACTTAATTATAAAAACAAACAAATAAACTATTATCGACTACTATAAATGAATCAGAATTTACATAATCAAGTGTTGAATAATTGCTTAATATACATAAAATATTTATAAATAAATAGGTTTAAAACCAAGGCGTTGAGATGGCGCTACCGTCACCGGCTCCAACCTACAAATGCTACGAATAACAAATCTGTGAGACCGCGAGACGCGACCATCTTGTTTGTAGTACCTTCCACTACTAACGCGCCAAGCATCGGCGTACTTTCCCTAGATAAGAACATGCCGGGTCAGCGCTACGAGTAAGTGGAGCGAGTGCCAATCGCATCTAAAGTTCGTGTGCTTCGTCTAATGTGTGCGCGTACTTCCACATTCGTCTCCCGGCTGCAGATACTCCTAGTGAACGAAACTCAAAGCGATTGCCGTTATTTTCCCCACACGAAACTGGTTTGTTGATTTTCAATTTCAAAGAATGCTATTAAATGCGCATACTTGCATCTAACTGTAATATCATCTCGGTGCTAAGTACGAGTAAGACGCGCCCGTTTAGTGCGCTTTGTCGACTAAAATCGAGGCGTCTTTTTTTACGGAAGTGTCCGAAACCACAGCGGCAACCGGTAGCCTTGTTGTGCGTTATTAAATTACTCTCGTTTGTATTTGTAACGTAGTGGCGTAGTTGTTGTATCAGCATAAAGATACAAAGCAGGGCTGTATGTTTTGTTACGCTTGAAAGAGTTTCGCTTTGTTTTCTTTTCATTCATTCTCATTGTGAGTGTAGTATAAACAGTAGGGTTAATTCGAAGGCGCGTCTAGCTTCTACCGTCGCATAATTGTGCTTCGCTTGTTTGTCAACACAATTTGTACGATGGTTGCAGGCAGGAAGATGAGTTCGAGGAATGGACGCCGACACCGGAAGAAGTTGGACGAGGAGACAGAGTTTAAAGCATCGCCACGCAAAGAAGACAAAGGTAGAGGTGAAGAAAAAAGGTGTGAAAAAGTTGTCGAGTCAATCTGCATTCCACAAGTGGAAGAACCATTAAAAACCTCTGAGAAAATTGAGATAATCGAGAAAATAGAGGTGAAGAAATCTGCGACGCCAGTGCCAATCGTCGAAAATCAAGCGAACCAAACAAATCAAACCGTTGATACAGTTATAACAATCCCAGATGATTCAGAAATTAAAATAGCTGCAGAAAACCTAAATGGTAGTAATGGACATGGGGGTTGCGGCGATCCGCAACAAGATTTGGAAACCGAACTGGATTTACAACTTGTCGACAGCGATATACCACCCTCGGAGCCTGAATTAGACACGGAAGAACAAGAACTACAAAAGTTAGGTGATGATAATTCGGATATCGACTCGCATAAAGGCTCGCCGGTTTTGACAGATCGTTGTGCAACGCGTCGATCACAAACTCGAAATATCCCAACGCCAAAAACTCCACGAGTGCATGACAATGACGACGATAAAGAACCGCTTGAGCTGCAAGTCGAACAAAATGGTAAACTCGACGAGAACGAGAAAGAAGAGGACGTTATTTGCTTAACCCCAGTTCAGGAGGAAGTTTCGCAAGTGGCGCAATCTGTGGAGGAAAATAAAACCGTTCCGGATAGCGTTGAATTCCACGAGATTGAATTACCTACAGCGTATTCCGAGAAAGAAGAGCATAACCTGTCCTGTGCGTCGACCCTAAGCACGCATGTGAATGTTGGAAGTAATTTGACGCGCGAGATTGACCTGTCGCTCCCCGACGAAAACAGTTTCCTGAACACTGCCAAAGACTTGACTGTGGTTGAGACACTTCGTCGTATGTCTTCGCGTCGAGCAATCCGCAGTTCAGCTGCTGATTATCGCAAAACGTTGCTTAAATCGCAGGCGGAGAAGCACGAATACGTTCTGCAGCAACAAAGAATTGTTGTGGAGCCCCGCGCACCTGCGACGAAACGCAAAACTCGTAGTAAGACCCCTGAAAATCCGAAACGCTTCAAAACTGAATCATCGCCAGGCTTCTTCTCGTATATCTCCAGCCCAATGTCGATGTTCCGGAATCGTTTCGGCAGCGGTGAGTCAATGTCGGCGAGCACTCCCAAACTCACGGCGTACAGGGAACAGGAAGATATTCAAGATCCAGAACTGAGTAAAATTGAAGATGCGTCGAAGACGCCCAGCGACAAGAAGCGATGCGTTATTATGTAAGATTTATCATAGTGTGTGACCTTCACGATTATGTTATCTATGACGTTTTTATTTAGAGGGTTTTTAATTATTTTTTAAACTCAAATTAGACTCTCAGAACGGAAAGAAATTGTGAGAAGAGATGTTTTTAACGATTGTTTTAGTGCACTTTTATTATTACGCATTTTTCTTTGAGATATATTTCTTTCAAACGTTTAAGTGCGGTTTATATAATAATAAGTTTTTAGGAATTTGCGCAATCTATTATTATTGATGAGATTTGTATTGTACAAAAAATGATGAACAACGTTTACGTTAGTTGTAAATTGATCAAGCCTCAAAAATTATGATGCAGTTTGTCATGCACCTAGGTATTATTTTTACTTATACTGAATACAACAAAAGGCGTCGATTTGTTTCACGATTGTATCATTTTCATTGACTTTAGTCTTTGTTTTTAAGGAAAAAAATGATGTAGTTAAGCAATTTATTCAAATAAATTTTAAATACATATATGGCATGCAATTGTGTGTTGTAAAGGCTCCTGTACTCTTCTTCTATGTCATTTTTTAATAAGTGTGATTTAATCAAAAAATAGGAAAATGGTGTAAAATTAGGATTATAATCATGGAGACTTGATTTAGAAAAGACAGTGATGTTAGACATCGCTATTGCAGATTTACACTCAAAAAATTGTTTAATTGATTCTATTGTAGTAGTGCCATCTGTGAAAGATAAATGGCAAAATTCATTTTAGGACAATAAAATATTGTTTGAATATTTAAAATATAAATATCAGCATATATTTGAAGGCATGAAATTAAAAAGTATGCCAAATAAAGTTATACATTTTAACAAAAGTATCTCTTATTAGAAAGTATTGTAAAGATAAAATTGATGAGATTAATTTCATCAAAGGTTGAAAAACAAAAGAACGTTTGTAATTTGAGCAAAATATAAAGTGTGCCCTGGTAATTGCGTAGATCTGCATTGGCAGCCGAAATTTCAAACTTTACTGTCTCTTTTACACCCAAATTTAAAAATGTTTTTGCCCAAAAAATGCGCCCTGTCGCTAGCATCGAAACTCCTGCGACATTTTGGTCGGCGCACCTATGCCGACTATTCGAAAACCATCAGCAATCTGGCCGTTGACGAGAACACTAAAGTAATCGTGCAGGGCTTCACCGGCAAACATGGCACATATCATGCCGGACTAGCGATGGAATATGGTACCCTCGTCATGGGCGGTGTATCCCCACGAAAAGCCGATACTAAACATTTAGGTAAATTCCGAGTGCTATTAACATGTCCTTCAGATCGTTAACTGAAGAAGAGTTTTTACTAGATGGAAATTATATGCTAATAATGTCTAGGCCTTCCTGTATTCGCGACTGTTCGTGAGGCGATGCTGAATACGAATGCGCACGCGAGCATTCTCTTCGTGCCTGCACCGTTTGCGAAGCTCGCAATTGCGGAGGCCATCGAAGCGGAGGTGCCGCTCATCGTCGTCGTCACCGAGGGCATGCCCCAGCAGGATATGGTGCGCATCAAGCAGATGCTGCTCTCGCAGGAGAAATCGCGCCTGTTGGGTCCGAATTGTCCGGGTATCATTGCGCCGGGCAGGTGTAAAATAGGCACTATGCCAAGTGGCATTCACAAGGAGGGCAATATTGCGATTATCTCTCGATCTGGTTCGTTGATGAACGAGGCTGTACAGCAGACGAGCAAGACGGGACAGGGTCAATCCTATTGTATCGGTATCGGCGCTGATCCGTTCCATGGCACCGGTTACATTGACTGCTTGAAACTGTGTTTGTGTGATAGTCATACTGAAGGTATTCTGCTAGCTAACTAACTTCTTCTAGCCACTCTTCTAACATTGTAAATAATATGTTGCCAACTTAGGTATTATCCTAATTGGTGATATTGGTGGAGCGGCCGAAGAGAGAGCCGCTGAATTCATCAAAGAACACAACACAGGCGCAGATGCGAAGCCGGTGGTGGCATACATAGCTGGCTCGATAGCGCCGAGTGGAAGACGCGCAGGACAAGCCGGTTCCACCACATCTAGTGCCTCCACCAAAATGGCGGCGCTACGTAAAGCGGGCGTGATCGTCGCAAACTCACCAGCAAGCATTGGAGCGCTAATGACGGCCGCTTTCCACCTGCAGAACAATCGCGACGATTGGTGCCGCGGCGTGTCGATCGACAGCGATGCACTCTTAGAGACTATGAAGGTGAAGACCCTACACAACCGAGTAAAAGTCCCACAAAGGCAAGCGCAGAAATAAAACCTCTAAAAAGGAAAAAAAAATCGCAATCAAAAGAAAACCCTGAAGCGTTACTAAACCTCTTGTAATGTGATTAGAAAGAAACTAAGCACTATGTCAACCATTTCCGTTACTTGTGGATAAATCAAACTTAAACCAAAACGAAATTCGTTTTCATGTTTGTGTAGTTAATATAAAAAGATTTATTTCCTTTATAGAATTTTACAAATTGAAACAATTATAGTTAAATAACATTTTGGAACTTTTATAGTAAAAATATAACAAGGTAGATGGCACTTTAGGTTTCAGGTTAGTGAAAATTAGTAGGTTAAGGCTGGCGGATTATGTCTGCGAGGAGATTCTTAACTTTGAGGAAGCGTCGCTTGAATTCGATGCCACAGCCTTTCGATAGCCTGAAATCGACGAGGACGTGGTCGTCCATGTCGATCGCACTTATTTTAAATACTAGTTGTAACTTACATTTGTCGATTGTGGACACAGTAATCTGGAAGTAAATATAAAGTTTATCTTAAAAAATGGAATGTTCACAACTCGTTGAAAGAAAAAAAAAATGCGTTGCGTGCAAAACGTATCAAGCAATTTATCATCATATGTGCAAATATTAATTGTAATCCCTTATCAATTGCATCTTACAGGGAGAGTATTCCAATTGTCCAACACCAAATTGAATGAAACTTTTTGTACGTGTAGTACATATATAGAAATAAATTGTGTTAACGGGATTTTATGCCGTTTTAAGTCGTTTGCTCAAAAAAAATTCAAAGTTTGGTGTATATTGCATTAACTGCAGCATTCGCTGTACCCTCGCGTCAAGCGCGCCAAGGTCGGTCTACATGCCAGCGTGTTGATGGTTTGTCACGTAATTCATACAGCGAATGATGCTGTTAAAGCTGTATTTCTAAAGATGTACTATACGTACAAAAAATTTCATTCAAATCCGTGTTGGACAATTGAAACACTCTCCTGGTTAGATTAAACATCGTATCGCCAGAATCGTGTGAGCAAACATTTACTAGTTTCGCACTTGACTGTTTGACTTTTATGACAACGGTACATCTGCGTTTCATGTTAACCAACCTTTAAAAAATTTTGGTTTTTAAAAAGTTACTACATAAATACAATTATTTGATACAACTTAATGTATTGGTTATAATGATGAGAATAAGATTTATAATATTAAGGAAAGTTAAAAATACTTACACTTCCGGTAACATCACGTGTCCATGGCAACTCCAAATAATCCAAAGATTTGCAAATATGTAATACTGACTTTGTCTGAGAAATATTCACCGAGAAACGCGTCATACGCTTAATTAGCCTCTGGAATTGGTTCTGTGTGAGCTGGCTCTGAGTGAATGATATCTGCGAATTAAGCAGTAAGTCATCGTTTTGTATCGGCTGCGAAAACGAGACTTGATTCCTCTTTGTTGTTAGTAGGGTAGATAGTATTGATGGGCTTAGGCATGGAATTCGTGCGTTTGGTTGTGATAGTGGAAGAAGTGGCACTTCCTTCGTATTTTCATTATCTCTGGGCAGTGCTATACGTTTGGTTTTTTTCGCTATTGAGTCGGTAACATCTGTTGCATTTTCTAAAATTCATTTATGTTTAGACTTTTTAAATTATAGTTTTTTAAACAGGAAAAAGAAAAGAAATGTATAAGAAAATTGATGTTTTTTGCAGATAGTTCTGAGTTTTTTGCTTTGGTAATTTAGCTTTATGAATCAAATGCATCATGAAAGCTAGAAACTACCAAAGTAAAACGCCTAGACAATTGATTGAAATATTAAAACGGGTTTAAGAATGTATGAATACCTTCAGTGGTGAAAACAACCTCCATCCAAGTATGAGCAAGTATTTCAGGTAGTTTCAGTCTGGTTTTCGGGTCGGGATTTAAGATTTTTCGCGCAAGTGAATACGCCATTGTGCTTAGCTTCTTCCAAAGTGACTCAGTAATGCATGTGTTTTTCGTCCAGCGTGCAAATTCAGCTGTATCTGGACGTGGATCACTCCAAGGCAGTTCTAATCAACAAATTCAATTATTTCACACCAAAGTTGTATGTGTTCTATCCAACAAAAGTTTTATCAAATCTGATTGAATATAGAATCAAAAAATTTTAGTTTTAACAACAATCTCAATGTCTCTACTACTATTAATCTCTCGATATTAATATGAATAAACAAAACCTACCGCCAGTTAACATGGCAACGAAGACAATCCCACACGACCAAATATCGGCAGGTTGCGCAAAGTAGGGACCATCCAAAATTTCTGGGGCAACGTACGGAAGCGTCCCACACCTGTCAACACACAACAAACAGCCAACTGTGATTCACAGTGCACAAACGAAAACCAAACGTCAAAATTTCGCAATGGCTTTCCGGCTCACAAAAGCATTCGCCCATCTCGATTTTGTCACTAAGCTTATCAGAGGAGGCCCACGCAACTATGCAGATTATAGTAAGACTATATCGAATCTCAAGATTACGAAGGAAACGAAGGTGATTGTCCAGGGATTCACAGGAAAACAATCTACGTTTCATTGCAAGAGCGCGCTAGCATATGGGACGAAAATTGTTGGTGGTATTAATCCGAAGAAAGCTGGCCAAGAACATCTTGGTAAATATTAGGAATTTTAATAGTTTCCGTTAACCTTGATTAGTTGTATTCTCAATTTTAATGGAAGATAAGATTTACTGATTTAATCTATAGGTTAATAAATCTACATTTATTATGTACTTTTTAAATATGTACTTTGAGGTTAAATAGAAATATATTGAATTAGGATTTATCCTGTGGATTTATTAAAAAAGTTAGGTTCGGTAAAATTGGGTTACACTAATTTATGTTAGTTTATATTAGGTTTAATATAAGTTTTTAGGTTAAATTAGTGCAATTTACATATTTTAAAAGCATTGGGTCGGTTACCTGAATTTAAGTTGGGTTACACCCGTAATTGTAGGTTAAAATATTTAAAAGTTTAGGATAGTGAAGTTTTTGTTGTTGTTTGATTTTACCGAGCATCGACTGCTATGGTCATTAGCTCTATTCAATTATTTTTTCAATGGAATTAGTCATATTTGAGGTTAACACTATTAACCTCATGGTAGTGAAGTTAAAAATACTTTTAGATTAAATTAAAAGCTTAGTTTTGTTTTAAACATTAGAACATTAAATTTAACGAAAATAACCTTGTAAGTCATGTAAATGCAATTTTAAAATATCCAAAGGACTTCCGGTATTTGGATCCGTAGAGGAAGCAATGAAGGAAACCAAGGCACAAGGAACTATCGTCTACGTGCCACCAGCAGGAGCAGGCGGTGCCATAAAAGAAGCAATCGAAAGCGAAGTGCCACTAATCGTCGCCATCACCGAAGGCATACCACAACAAGATATGGTGCGCATCAAGCAATGCTTGCAAACGCAGGAGAAATCCCGCCTGTTGGGTCCGAATTGTCCGGGTCTCGTCGTGCCCGGCCAATGCAAGATGGGCATAATGCCGAACAGCATTTTTTTGGAGGGAGAAATCGCGATCATCTCCAGATCGGGCACGCTCACCTACGAGGCGGTCAACCAGACGACGATGACCGAACAGGGCCAGTCTATCTGCATGGGCATCGGCGGCGATCCGTTCAACGGCACCAATTTCATCGAGGGCATTGAGTTGGCACTCTGCGACGATCAGACGAAGGGGATTATTATAATCGGCGAAATCGGCGGCAACGCCGAGGAGCTGGCGGCCGAATACCTAATGGAGCACAACAGCGGCGCGACTTCGAAGCCGGTGGTGGCATTCATTGCCGGTATAACGGCACCGCCGGGACGACGCATGGGTCACGCAGGCGCTATAATTTCTGGAGGCAAGGGAGGTGCTCAGGAGAAGGTTAACGCACTGCGCGAAGCTGGGATATTTGTCACCGAGTCGCCTGCGAAGATGGGAAAGTTGATGTGCGATGCGTTTGCGCTGCATGCGGCGCGGAAGCAATGGTGTAAGGGGAAGCCGGTGAGCGCTGCGTATCTCCAGAAGGGTTTCGATTTGGGCAAGGAAGTCAGGAAGAAACCTTGTTTAATGTAGTTTTTTCATCTACGTTAAACGGCAACATATAAGTCAAAATGTGCAAAAATGGCAAACGCAAAAACGAACACATATTACAAATTACTAAAATTTACTCTTTTTTTCAGTTATTTTAAGGTTAAATAAGTATGATGTGTAATTTTTCTACGAGGTTATGTTTTTTAGGTTATTAATTTTTCTAAGAATCGACGACTGTGTTCATCAGCTCTAGTTAATTATTTTTTGTAGTGGTGAGGTTTGTACCTCAAATTGCGCTAATCACATTATTTGGATATGCATAGACACATATTCCTGTAATCAACGCGAACGCGCTCATAGAGTTACTCTACTGATGCTTGGCTATAGCAGTTTTTGCAGGTTCGGGTTAAAGAATATCTCAAGTGAACATTAATCTATTTTTGTTAGGTTAAGTTACATTAAACCTTAAAACTAGATAATTTTGAAAAAAAAAACTATTTTTAAGGTTAGGATATTCCGAAATAATTTGAAATGTTCACCTAACGCAAAAATCAACGAAATCTAAATGTAAAGTTGAAATAATTAAGATAAACTTACCGTTTATCCAACATTCTTTCCTTTCCCTTCAGCCGAAAAATTGTAGCCATTCCAAAATCACTTATTTTGATGTTATTATCCATATCCAAGAGAAGATTTTCAGGTTTAATGTCCCGATGAGTAATTCCTAATTTATGTAGATAATTCAAACCATCTAGTAATTGTCTCATGTACTTCTGGGCTTCGCTTGAATGCATTCCAACATCAGGCTCTGAAAATTTCCGCATGTTTCATGAAATATTCATTCCTTAACCAAAGTTTATTGGTTATATTTCAATAATAAACCAGTAATAAAACAACAATATGCAAGAAACCTTACCGATTTTATCAAACAATTCGCCACCAGCAGCAAATTCCAAGAATAAATAAGTAATATTTGGCTCTTCTCTCTTCCCTAAGAGTTGAATAATGTGAGGATGTTTAAGCAGTCGATGGATTTTAGCCTCTTTATAAACACAGTCTTTTGCATCAGCTGCTTTCGTGAAATTTACAATCTTCAGAGCAACTGCATCTTCAGTTGCTTCGTTTATTAACAACTTTACTCTGTAAGCAGATGTAGGTTTAGATATTTTAGTGGATTAAGTTTTGGAAGGTACTTACTCGCCGTAGGCGCCTTCTCCAAGCGTTTGTACAATATTCCAACCTTCCACGAATCGCTCCATGATTCTTGCAGAGTGCATACATTTAATTAAGTTACGTTTCTTGTGGCTTTGGAGAGTTAGGGAAAGTTGACTAACGGCCTGGATGACATGATAACAATGGGTAAAATCACTTCCACTTCGTATTCCTCGTTGCGGAGTTATTGATTCGTCGACAACGAGATCGCGATTTCAAAGTGTCTTTGTAGGTCAAGGCGATGATGATTGGTGAGTGGAGGAAATCGCAACGAACAAGAAGGTTCAAATTGTAGGTTGTCATTCGTGCTTGAAGGGATTGTACATAGATGGCGTTAATTTAAATATAGATATATAGAATTTGTATGATTCAATGAAAATTTGTGTACTTTGATAATAATAATGAATTCTAGTCTTCAAATAATATTGAATGAATTAAAATAATGTCGTCATTTTATTTATTTGGTCTGGTCTAATTTAAAAATATTATCTGGATCACTATCATATATCACTATAGTAAAATTTATTTTAAAAAGTTCAATGAATTTATGAAATGAGCAAACTTTTATAAAATATTTTATTATAAAGTAATGATTACATTTGTCCACATTATACGATCTCATCATCACCAAGTCATAAATAACCTGACCGAAAACATGTTGTTTATCATCAAGAAAATTACTCTTTGCGCCTGTAAGAAAGAATTGACATCCATTTGTATCTTTTCCTCTGTTTGCCATTGAAAGTAGACCAGACCATCCATAAATGTACTGCATCGGTTGAAGAGAAAACATATCGTGATAAAATTTTGAGATTTTAAAGCGAAAAAGAACTGAAGAAACAAAAAATTGAAAAATAGAATTTCGTAGTTTTCATCAAATCTAAATGCTCCATCCAATTGAAATATAGACAACCCAAACTTCAAACCTACTTAAACGTAGGCAACCCAAAACATATCTTAACCTACAACGTTTGTAAATGAGTCAAAACAGATTTGAAAAAACGATAACTTGTAGTGAAATAACAATCGTGAAAATTCCGGGAAAATGCCAAACTGGAATCTAATTCAATCTCAATTGAGACATCCCGCTAATCCTGTTGTATTTTTCGATATTTCTGTTGGAACAACGGTAGGTTAGGTTATAAAGCACAGCTCACAAATAAAATCCCTATTTTCGTAGGAAATTGGCCGTATGATATTCGAACTATTCGCTGATGCCGTCCCCAAAACCAGTGAGAATTTCCGACAGTTTTGCACCGGCGAATTTCGCAGGGACGGAGTACCTTTGGGTTATAAAGGTGCCAGTTTCCACAGAGTCATCAAAGATTTCATGATTCAAGCTGGAGATTTCGTTAATGTAAATATTTCCATTCCTATAAATTCTTACTTCGTACATTTAATAAACAGTATTACTTACATTTTGTATATTTAGGGCGATGGAACTGGAGTTATGAGCATATACGGAGGCAGTACATTTATGGATGAAAACTTTAGTCTTAAACATGACACGCCAGGTCTACTTTCAATGGCAAACAGTGGAAAAGATACGAATGGATGTCAATTCTTTGTTACATGCGCAAAGTGTAATTTTCTTGATGGTAAGCATGTTGTTTTCGGTCGGGTTATTGATGGCTTGCTGGTGATGAGAAAAATTGAAAATGTGCCCACGGGTCCCAATAATAAACCAAAAATACCTGTTACTATCGTACAATGTGGGCAAATGTAATCATTATTTTGTAATAAAATATTTTATAATATGCTCTTCATAAATCCACTGTGAACTAGTTTTTAATTATTTTAGTACAGTGGGTTGCTTGATGTTTAATGGGTTGCATAATCTGTTAATTCGACAAATATCCTATCCCCCGATTTACACGGTAGATACGTTCCTGAGAAAAACGTGTAAATCGAAAATTAAAAATCCAAGTCAATACACGGTTTTCGAAAAGTTTGCAGAAAATGCATAATTTTGCTATTTAACAGCTGTGATTTTTTTCAATATTTTTAGGTGTACACAGAAATAAAAATGAAATGTATTGACAGGTGGTCCATCCAAAATTTCCCGCATTTTCCCCCCTGAATTTTACTTTAATCACAGCCGTTAATTTATAATAATCTAAATTATGCACTCACATGTAATTTACGAATATGGAAAATTAAATCTTTCTGAAACTGTGAAACTTTCACTCAAATACAAGTTTCCGTAGATAGACGCAGTGTGCGTGTGGAGCAAGTCAGCACATAAGCATTCCCGTTGAGATGTGTACACAGCGCACGTGTTCAATCACAGTAGTACTTAGTAGAGTGCGATAAAAACAAAAAAAACTTATTTGGAAAATCGTGTAAAAGCGAAAACGTGTAAAACAAGTACCGTGTAAACCGGAGGATAGATGTACTTTTAAATTAGGCCAGACCAATTTTTTTTATTTACCGAGCATCGACTGCTATGGTCATTGGCTCTATTCAATTCTTGTTCAATGTAATTAGTCATATTAGAGGCTAATACTATTGATAAGAGGCCCAATTGCACAAAGTTGAAGAACACTATCCTATAGTAATCTGTGCTCTCGTACCACTACACCACGCTGCATTGGGTGCTAAATGCTAATGTACATAACCCTTAACAATTTTTCAAAGCCCTTTTTATAGTTGCATCGTCTCGCTTTAGTATAGTTCAAATCCGTGAAAGCACAACTGGGCCCTCTCCTTGTAAAACCTTTAAAAATACATAACATTCGCACAATGCTTCATTCTAACCAAACTTCTTGCACGATTATAATTTGTAGGCTTTGTTGAAAATATACTAATTTCTATACATTTAGACTTTGTGGGCGACTTTCTATTCCAACCAAGAACTTCGTAAACAGTTCCATTATTGTCAATTACAAAACTGATGAATTAATGTTAATTTTAGAAGTTTAGATCAAAGTAATAAAAATATTACTTACTGATAGGGTACATCAATCTTGTCGATTTCTAGATAATAATCCTGAAGGCGAGATAACATTTCTATACATGTTGTACACGTGTCGGTAATTTTTTGGGTTTTAAGGGTTTTAAGCCTTAACGGGGACGGTGACGGGACGAGCAACTCTGGAAACGAAACGTAGCAACACAATAAAGTAATAAAAGTAATACAAAACTGGAAGAAAGCAATTTGTGACGGCTAAGAAATTTTACACAGCTTTAAGAGAAAATGTGCATCTCAGATTCGTTGGTAGAAACCCCACAATAAGATTAGGAAAATATACATGCTTGTAACCAATATTATTAAAATCTAAGAAATCCATATAAGTAGCCTGCAGGTCTTTCAATCTTTCCTTGCAAGATACTATATCACTGCATTCTGGTTGATGCGTTTTATAGAGAATAACTTTTTGTAATGGGGTAACAACATATTCAATTCGCTTTGGTAATCTCGCACGCCATTCACTCCTTTGCACAATATACGGACAACCTGTTGGCACTAACTTATATTGAGCATTGGTCACCATAAAACATACAAATAACGACAATATCTCTAGCCACATTGTACCAACATACAAAATGGTAGATGTTAATTAATTTACTTTTTGTAAATTAGTTATTCAACTGACTACGTTTAAGAGACTAATTATTATCTTAATATAGGATTTACATATATGGCTTATCTTCTCACCCAGAATAATCAACGAGTTCATGCGATTTACAGTTAATTGAGAAAAGGTCAAGCTAAAAGGCAAATAGATAATTTAATATTCTATGGGGTACGGTGTGCCGTTAGTTGCGTGTAATGATGCCATTGTTTAAGAATAACGAATAGATTTGTTGGGGTTTGTTCCAGAGCATCTATGATGCACATGTTCTCCTAAAGCTGGGTGAAAACTCTTAACTGTCACAAATTTCTTTCTTCTAGTCTTGTAAATTTTTCTAGGCTTTCCAATCGCTATGAGGTCTTGCTTTTATTACTTTATTGTGTTTCTATTTTTCGTTTCCGGAGTTGCTCTTCCCATCCCCACTAACGCTTAAAACCCTCGGACAGTCATGTCCGTTTTATGGCACCCCAGGGATACCTTTCGTCATTAGATTGCACTTCTCCGAACGGCGGCCTCTCGGTATGGCATATGTGTTCCCGCGTTTTTTTTTTTCGCCACTCGGCTAGACGGCTTGTACAGCCCCGCCGGCGCCGCAGGCTACCTGTCCAGGTCCTAAGTGCACAGATTACTATAAAAGTCTCTTTCGCTCGGCCCAATCCTATTTATATCCTAACTAACCAATTACCGCGCACCGTGATCATCTCCAAAGTTCAACCCTCTCAAGAACAGCTAACTTCTTCTAATTTTCTAACTTATTTCACTTGGTTCTTGATCACAATCGCGAAGACCTCGTCTTCACCTTTGCTTACGTTTACGCCCTCAGAAGTGTTCTGTGACGGCACTCACCTTTGTTACTCTGTAATAAACTTTGTTATTACTTGAGACAGCGTATTTTTCACTCAACATTACGTAACACGCATTTCTCAGATATATTTATCACACAAATAGAGTAAAAATAGTGAAACACAATAGAAACGCTCGAGAAGAGATGATGAGCGTTCGAAGGCAGAAAACTAAGTCCTCGAAGAAAAGAAATATACCTTAATAGACCTTGAGGGTGCGTTAGAGAAAGAACAATAGTAAAAGAAGCAGATGTGAAGGTTTTGAAGATTTGCAGAGTTGAAATTGAGAGAATAGACAGTGCTGTTTAAATATAGCTGTTTAACTAGATTTGCACAACGTGCCTTGCTTGAGAACTACGTTAACCCAGTTGAGTCCCAACTAGTGGCCGTTCAAGAAATTACAACAGTGACCGACCTAAAACAAAAGTATTTCAGTGTTTGCACAGTTTACTCCAGGTTTTACTGATAGAGATATAAGCAATACATTCCAATTTAAATCATATTTATTTGTATATTTACTTGTCCTACTTTAATGCGCATCTATATGTCTCTAATTTATGTCACACCAATATACAAATCCAAATCTGTTGCACATTGCAATATTCTGTTATGTCCAATACGTTGATTATAATTCATTGTCCCTGGATTATCACCAAATAAAATAATATCTATACATTGATCAAACATTATCAATGCTCTTCTATTCCAACCAAGTCCTTCGTAAACAGTTCCATTGCCATCAATTAGAAAACTGAAGAATTAACATTCAAGAATTGGCTAATAACAGAATACAAATACTTACTGAAAAGGTATGCCAATGTTTTTTTCATCTAGATATTTATCTTGCAAGCGAGCTAACATTTTGATACATGTTGAACGATCGTCACAAGTGTAGTTACTCAGATAACGGGAATAATAACAGTCAAAATTTTGTTGTGTGCGAGCAATTTTATATGTTAATCTTTGACTCCATTTTTCGCGTTCGATAATTTGGGAACAGGCAATTGGTGGAACATTTCCTCTTCCTTAAAATGTCTGCTAGAGGTTCAGTGGTTATATATTTATATTTCTTTCCTTTTACCTTCTTCATGAAGTGTATAATTTTTACTAAGGTCCCCCAAATCAATTGCACATTTTATTAAACGGTTAAATACTTCCATGTGTTGTTGATTCAAAGAATCATTCGTAGAGCCTATTATAGCGATTGATAACATTGTGTCATCAACTGCACTTTTTTTAGCCCAACCTGTTCCTTCGTAGACATTTCCATCACCTGCGATTACGAAACTAAAACATTTCAAGAAATATACACACCGATGACACCCGCAAGTGAAGGTCGGAAATACCTACTTGTAACCAATATCATTAAATCCCAAGTGATGCATATGTAAATTTTGTAGGTGGCCCATTTTTACTTTACAAGATTCTGTGTCACGACATTCCGTTTGATGCGTTCTGTAAACCACAACTTTTTGTAACGGAGTCACAACATACTCTATTCGTTTTGCCACTTGCGCTTGCCATTCACTCCTTTGAATAATAAACAGGCATCTTGCTGACACTGCGTTATATTGTGCATTGACCCACACAAAACATATGAAAAACGACAATATCGGAACCCACATTGTACCAAAACCGACAAATTAATTTTTGGTAAATTAGTTATTCAACTAACCACGCGCACGGAGCTTTGTGAGACTGATTATTTTTGGAAAATGGGATTTACATACATGTTCTGCCTTCTCAGAATAATCAGGGATGTGAATTATCGCGGGAATTCCCCAGCAAGTTTAAGCGTTTTACAGTTTATTCAGAAGAGGTCAAGTCAACAAATACGATCAGCGTATAATCAGCGTTTTTTGTTTGTATTTTTGCTTCATATAAAAACATTTTGCATTCGTAAGCTTTGAATCATATTCACACGCGCTTCCGTTGTGGTCAGCTGCACTGGTTTCCATGCACGTCCCAAACATGGACTTACTCCTATCTTCAGTGGTTTTTCTTGCGTTTTTTGTAAGTGTACAGTGCGATTGGATGCCAAAATCGTGCCCGGTGATTATCTCCCGAACAGAATGGGGTGCAAAAGTCGCCAAACAAATCGAATACTCCACAATTCCGGTCCCATACGTAGTTATACATCACACAGTTACACCCACGTGTGATGATGAAGCAGAATGCTCTGAAATGTTGACAAATATGCAATATTTTCATATGAATGATTTGGGTTTCCATGATATTGGATATAAGTAAGTTGTTTACAATTCAGTTCTGTTTGATTAACGTTTTTATTCTCATTTTCTCAACGAAAGTTATTAAAAACGGGTGCTTCTTTTTTAGTTTTCTTATTGGAGGTGATGGTTATGTATATGAAGGTGCAGGTTGGCATAAAATAGGAGCACACACACGAGGTTATAATTCTCGTTCATTAGGCATTGCGTTCGTTGGTAATTTTGTGGATAAACTACCAAATCGCAATCAATTAAACGCTGCAAAGCGATTGTTGCAATGTGCTGTCGATTTGGGTGAATTGAGTGATCGTTATAAGCTTATTGGAGGGCTTCAGGTGAGCAGCACGAAAAGTCCTGGATTGACATTGTATCGAGAGATTCAGAAATGGCCACATTTTGCAAGTGTACCATAATTTTCATAAATTAGTTATTTTTTTATACAAGTTTAAATTTATTCATTTTTTAATACATTTTTTATATTACAAGGTTTGTTTTATTTAACAAGGAGAGTGTCGTAAGTATCCGACACGGAATTGAAAGAAAGTTTATACGAGCCTGCATGTTGACCGATATCAAATATCAAACTTTAATTTTTTGGCAGATCAAAATGGCGAAAAATCCCATTAACACAAATTATTTCTATACATGGGAATAAACATTTCTTTCTATTCCATGACGGACAATTGAGACACTCTCCTTGTAAGATTATTTCGATGTAATCTAACCTAAACTATAATTGTAAATATGATGCGGATAAAGCGAAAAAGGATGAGATAAACTCGAAAGCAAACATGTTGGAGAGCAAACCGTATTTCAAATAGTACCAAAACTTCAGTAGCAGCTGGTAATAATAAAGAAAAAAAAGTTTGACCAACACTGTTGAATACTGAAAAATTACACCGACTATAATATAATCGTTTCTATCCGAGAAAGACCGAACGTAAATCGGGTGCAGCTGTCAAAACGATCGAAACTGCTTGGAACTGTCAAACAAGTGCTGTCAAAAGAAAACAAACACGGTTTGCTAAATACATCCGGCACATCTCTTGCGTTGTTTATCTCTGCGCTCATCCATCCCAAATATGGTTGATTGGTGAATCGTCTACGATTTAGCTGCACTCGGATGGTCTTCATAGTATTGTGAATCTTCTATAGCAGTGTATCGTTACGTTACCGGTTTTACCAACGTGAGTTGTATGTATACTAACTTGAGAACAGACATCTTCATCTCAAAGTGATTTGATCACGTTTATTAGTGTGTGCTGTTTTGATAGACAACGAAGAACGAAAGGAGCCAAACATGGATGATTTAGGTAAGTTTATCTTATCTGATACCAAAGCTTATCGATATATTGAATACGTTTGTTTTCTATGTCGATATAACCTAGAATTAAATAAGAACTAACTGAATATCAACTGATATAAGCTATTATTTTATCTTGGGTTTTAATCGTGTGCTGAGAAAATAACGCTTTTGTTTCCATTTCGTAAGATTAAAGAGTTATATAGAGATGGAGGTTATGTTGTAACTTCATTTGTTTCTTAAATTTTTTCGATAATTACTTAAAATATATTTGAAAAGGGTAGAAATTGATAAATTGATTATAAATCTATGGTTTGAAGTGAAATACTTCTTTTACTGCATGAAACTTTTCATAAAAGTATAAATGTAATTATCTATAATTGTCTAGAGTATGTTGTTGCGGTATTGCATTTTTTTAAATCGACGCTGTCATAAAGTTAGGTTAATTCGCAAATAGCACTAAGCTGCCTCTTGAGCTTGGAGTGTTTCTGGGGCCGCAGAAATGTGTTTTATCTGAACAGCTGCAGCTTGCTTATCCCTGTACTATATAATTTTCATATGATTTTTGACGTCCCTAGCCTAATTGTTCCTTTAATTATCAAATTACCCCTTTATGGGGCGTGCGCCCCACGTTGGGAAACACTGTTAAAGATAAAATTACATTAATCCGACCATACGATCATATACAATGTCAAATGGACTTCCAACTTCATTGTTGCATGTGAATCCCAAGCCTGCCCATGTGAAACCACATCATCTCATGCATTTATTGCCCCGATTCAACGGAATGTTATCCCGAAAAGAGGACTAACCTTATTTCACGGTTTGTAAAACCGTTCTTTATGATACCTAATAAGTTTTTGCCCGATTATCTTATGTTTATTAAAGATTTTCCAATATAATTTTGAAAATTGAAAAGGGTGCTAAATTTAAACTTGAGATTGTATCTGCATTCGTTCTTGCATACATATCAACAGACGCATTTTAAGCTACTAACCATAGGTTTTCCTAGTTGGTATACTGTATTTTCATAAGGTTAAAAATAAGTACCGCCTATAAATATGATCGAACACATTTTTACTGTTATGCAAACGGATCGTGCATTTAGGTTAGGATAATGGCTCAACATCAAACGAGATCAACAAAAAATGATACGAAAACGAAACATTTTCATGAAAAAAAAAAGTTTCGAATATGCACAGAAAGTTGCATAGTCATACCCTTTAAGTTACCTATTATGTAAAAGGTTAAAAAAGCATGGAAACATTCTTGCTCGCAATTTGATTGATTGACACCGTTTCACATTCCTGAAAAGGAAATCTTTTTTGTTTGTCTACCTAAATTGGGCTGAACAAATCGATTCAAATTGCTAAATTCAACTTAAACAAACTTGGCACATGCCAAAAAGAGTCGTAAAGTTGTACAGGCTATAAATATTGTTTAGTATAGTTTTAGAACTTGACTAAGAAGCATTGTTCTCCTAATATTCTCGTCTGTATTTCCTAATAATTAGACGCTGTTTAAAAATAGTCATACTTTAATTTAGCTACGCCGTAACTCAGTATTTGTGACTTTTTAATCTCTTTTTGCTTTGAACTTTGGAAGTTTTGCTTTTGTTGTTTTGGAAGTCTTACAATTAGGACTTCCTTGTCATTAAAGGTCTTGGTAGAAACAGAGTTGTGAGCTAGTGGTGAACAAGAGGTAGACGAATGCAGCTCGCGAGTTAAGTCGCGAGTACTGACTTGGAGAAGTCGTAATCACTTTGAAGAGTGTTTTTGCTGGATGTGTGTGGTTATAACAGCGTGTGTGCAGTGGCAACACATTCCGTGATTTGTCTCTCGCGTAGATACTAGTTTACACCGTGGACACTCGTGTGATGTTGCCATGGGGTCATCTTTCAAACTAATATGCTTATTGCTTAATTCATGTGGTTGGATTATGTGAAAGTGATGAAAATATACGTGTGAATGGTGGAAGTCGATGAATGACAAGCGAAACTATTAAAAAGTTAAAAGTGTCTTTAAAAAGGGGACATCTAATTTTTACAAGTTACCTTGAAGTATTTTCAGTGAAAATGTCTAAAGATAACTTTGACGAGAAATCTGAAGTTTAGTGTGTTTTACTGGTGTTTTAAGTTTACTTTTTTGTTTAGAACTTTGAGTTTTAACAATTGTGAATACTTAATTTCTGTGGCATAAAGTGGTTGGAAAGATGGATCGTACAATGTATGGGAAGTTTTCGCCTACGATGCTGCAAAGGCCTTATAAGTGTACTTTGAAAAATGGGACTAAACCAGGATGTAAGGCATCTTTAAAATTTCTTTGTTTCTTTTATTTCAACGCTTTTTTTATCAGATAGTTTAAGTTGAAACTCTAACTATCTGAAGTTGTAATGTGAAAGTATACTTTATTGAATGCATGATTATATCAAATTAAGCATTCAGTTTCTTATATTTGATTGAAAATGTGTTCAAGAAAATGAATAATATTATTTACAAATCAGAATATATGTTTATCGCCAATACATTACGAATAATTATTGAAAATAAAATTTCCGATGGAATCACAGGAAATATAATACTATCAAAGCTCCTTGAGTGGACCTCCTCGACTTTACAACCCTTTTGTCCCCCCGAGTTGAGAAATATATGCACGGTCTATTCATATCACTACGCTCAATACAACAATGTTGCCTTAGTGGGCTATAGTACGAATTTTATTGATTCAAGTTTTGTCCACATTTTTTGGGGAGAATCGGCTTGAAAGCACCAAAAATTTAATTAGCAGAAATTCCTTCAATGTATGTATTATACGTACAAAAAGTCGGAGGCGGTCAATTCGTGCGTTCCCCGTGTTAGAATAGTCTTGGCGCTTACAACATTGTCTTTTCAAACAAAAATTGACCGACTACAAATTAAGTCTAAATATAAAACTGATGTAACTGTTAATGCAAATTAAAACTGCATAATTATTTAACTAGTGAAAAACATCTTAAAACGTGGAAAATAAACATCGTAAAAACATTGTACATGACATCACACCAATCAATTTGTAGAAATTTCAAGTTTAATTGACCCAAATTGATGTAACATACCATATCAATTTATTTAAACTGCTCTAGTGTTTTCAACATTCCTTTCAACATGTGTTTCTAACATTTGAAATACTTTTTGTGAAGTTTTTTTTCTCTATCTCAAATGTTAAATGTAAATATACTTTATATTACCTCCGAAAATAATCCACGAAACATAAATACTCTTATTATACGTGCATACATGCACGCAGAGAACAAACAAGAAATATTTCGTTTGGAGTATTCTCAGGTTGCACTAGCCCCGATGATTTGCACAGGTTTCGCGCATAATTTGCCTGATTTATTGTTTCCCTGTCTATCTATAGCTCTAGCTCAGCTCTTTACACTGGATTTATACAGTGTATAACTGGTTGTATATAAAGGTAGTTTATTTTATATAGAATAGTTGTTTTTAGTGCATCTCTATAGAATACCCTGTGTTGCTTTGGGAGCAACCTACTGCAGTTTCAACGGCTGCCAAGTCTATGGGATTGGTTTGCTTCTTTTTCCTGCCGCCAGCGACGCCATCGGCGACGGGAAACTCTTGTGCGTTGTCCGTCGTATAATTAATTTAATGCGCCGGCGCGAATGCTTTATTATTATTACTGCTGCCGGTACCGAAATAAACGGGTAATAATGGCTTCGGGTACAGAGAAGGCAACGGCATATGGCGTAGTTTACTATAGTTTAATTCTCAGATTATGTTTGTATAGATAAATATGGGAGAAATTAAGTTATATTTGGGTTTGGGGAAGTGACATTCAATAATAAAAGATGTGGAAAAAGCAGTTAAAGATTGACGCGATGAAGGTGTGCTCTTCAGACTTCCCCCAAAGATGTTTAGCAATGTAGCGTCGACAGTGTTGCCACCATTTCTCCCTTTGTTGGCGCTAATATCGATTAGGAATTAAATTGTCGAAGAAAATAAATTCTTTTACTAGTAAAATAGGAAACTAAATGGCATTAAGTGGTACGGATCAAAGCTCTATCACCAATTTTAGTTTGTTTGAAAATAATTTTGAAATAGTGGACAATATTTCAAAGTTATTTCAAATCTTATATATGTGAAACGAAGGGATTGAAATACTCTTGCTTGGATACTTTTGGTAAACTTTAAGGATAGTTTTATGTGTGAACATGGGAAGAAGAAATACTAATTGTAAGTACCTTCGGACGTATCGCTTAAAACGACTTCATCTGTCACAGGAATAGGCTAACTACACTTAAGCTTAAGACCGGTTGAGTGATATGGGAGTTATGGAAACATGAAGACATTTTCTCTGTGTTTATATTAGGAGAAGTCTTCTGTTTTTTTTAGGGGAATAATTAGATTATGTTCCAATAAGAACTACAAATACGCAAAGAGGCTTGGAAATTATGTCCCTGCGTGGTGTATGCTCACTGAGCTTCATATAAAAGGTTTTACTAACAATTGGTATATACGTGGAATTACACGAGTACTAATTATACTCGAGCAACTAGCAAGAGTTGTCCCTGAAAAGGACAAACGGAAAAACAGTATTATAAAACGTATTAATGGGGCGGAATTCGTAATTCAAGGAGCTCCACGCAAGGAGTAGTAACACGCAGGGCGTACAAGCCGCCAACTCACAAACAGTAATTCATAATCTAATAAAAAATATATGCGGTTACTTTCCAGATATATAGCCTTAATGTATTTAAAACATAAATGTTTGAAGAGTGATTTTTTAAACTCATTCATTGACAATTTATAAATTCTGTACAATGTTGATACAAATCAACGACGCCAAAGGAATGTGTCCCACTTGTGTTTGTTCTTTCTCACTGTTCCACTTCTCCGCAACCAGCCCGGCTGGTGCATGCAACCTTGCGCTTGCCTCGATTTCTTTCCCATATTAGGCGATCCCGTATACGTCTGCGTATTTTCTGCATGTGGCGACGCGCATTGCATCAGTTTTCCACGCCTCGACGCCGTGCACATTCCCGTTGCATCATTGCTCGCGCGGAACGGAAGGAAATGATGGTCGCGTCGACCACATGTGTCATACTTTCCGCATTACGTCATTGAGTAAGTCAACGGTTTTGGTTGTTCGACGCGTGTTCGATCAGGTGTTTCTTTAGTCTCTGATTGTGATCGGACGGGATAAGAGGGCGAATCTTAAAGTGTAATAACATAAAAGTTATTTAATGTTATCTTGGTGAATTGTGTAGTTTTGGATAATATATAGTGATTTTCAAGATGTATGAGTATGAAAGTAGAAATGGTCATCATGGTAAGTTTTTAGCTTATTCAGCCATTCATTATTGGAATGAAGTGATAATTATATGCAATACAAACAAGTTATAACATATGTGAAATCATTGTACATTTTAATAAGCATTATATAAAAGAAAATTTCGAGCCCCAGTGTTTTTATTTAAAAAAAAAAAAATGAAAATAAAACAAGAGAAATGAAACAAAAGCGTTTTTTATAGAGAAGAAAATTAAGAAAGATATTTTTGTAGAGTAGAAAATGAAACGCTAATGTTTCTTCTTTTTTTGTTTTATTTTTAAGTTCTGGCATCTACGTCGACTGTGAAGAACCTTCGTCAACATGAAAAGATACCGATATACATAGTCGAATATCATAATGATGTTTTGCCTCATATATACCGGAATATAGCGTCGAAACACTTGCCCTTTGAGGGGTCCACTATCGTTCATTTTGATTCTCATCCTGATATGTTATTACCTAAAGATATGCCCGCGTCGTATGTTTATGATAAGGTCAAACTTTTTGACGCGCTGAGTATAGAAAATTGGCTCTTGCCCGGGGTTTATGCAGGCCATTTTTCCTCGTTATATTGGGTAAAACCACCATGGGCAGAACAGATCCAAGATGGTAATAAGAGTTTCAAAATTGGTGATGTTGATGGTAAGATACGGCTCTCTTCAATGCAGAACTATTTTGTTACCGAGGGTTTATTCAGTCCAGCTGATAAGATGACTAATGTTAAAGACGTTAGTCTGAAGGTGGCTACTCTTGGTAAGGGTGTGATTAACCAAGAAGAGGACTGGGTGTTTATGGCTGAGTTGAATAAGGAGTTGAATGCGTTGAAGACGTGGATCTTGGATATAGACCTCGATTTTTTTAGTACGAGTAATCCGTTTTTGGCGATGTACGCAGATGCTAAGATGTACCATCGTCTTGGGGAGATTTATAAACTTCCTGTCGTCGCGGAGCCTTTGGAGGAATCAAATATTTTGGAGTTGACTAGATTAAGGACTATACAACTAGGCTATCTTGAGAAGTGTTTTAAATATTTCCAAAACAATAAAGACCTTGATGAGAATCTTTCTTCACACGAAGAAAAATTGAAGGAATTTGAGATGGAAGATTCGACTTTGTTTCCTAAAGTGATGGCTTTAAGGGAGGCCATGTTGAAGTGTTATAGGGATGAGGAGATTGATTGGGAGATTGTGCATGATGCAGGGTGTACTAAGGATGAGACGGAATTGCCACATCATGTTTCGACGCCCGAGGAATTGGAGATTATGTTTGAAGCGTTTGACATGTTCCTTGCCGGTTTGCATATGGCACCTACGATTGTGACGGTTTCGAGGTCGACGGAGGATGATTATACGCCCGGCGAAGATGTGCAGTGTATACAGGAGCGGGTGTTGAGTATTTTGCGTCGTAATTTTGCGAATTGTGCCGAGCCAATTAAAGATTATGTGGAGTAATTTGTGGCAATGTCATGGAATGTCGTGGTTAATTAATGTGATTCAATGAAATTGCTTTGAATATTGTGTGAGGAGACTTGGCCTTGGTGGTTAATAAATGTTTAATAATATCCTTTTGTTTTTTTTTCGAATATAAAGTGTTTGATAATGCGTTAAGTTACATCTCAAGAACAGTGTTTATCGGTATTTGCAAGAAGAATTTGTAGATTTTGGTGCTTTTTCTTGTTTGAATGGTTAACTATATGTATATGCTTCTCTTTAAAAGCGCATGTTCTCGAGATATGGACAGATTACTCGATTGATACTTCGAGAGATTATACATTTCTGAGGGGTATTATTTAAGATACCCAGGATACGGCCTAATTCAAACAATAGCACGGAGACCCGTCTATATTGATAATAAGAACTTGACCGCAGAAGAGAAAAAGATTATGGCCAGAACAAGATGTGGAACTGAAGAGTAGGGCAGTAAGGTGTGGATGGGGTATGAGCACATGAGGTGTGTGTGGTGTAGGAGCGGTATTGATTCTTGGGATCATCTGGCTGTATGTGAGGGGGTGTTGAATGGTTCGGGATGTGCGGGTGGGAATGTAAGAGAATGGTTGGGAGAGGGAGAGGAAAGTGTGACAATAGTGAGCCTAATTGTGCAAAATAAATGGAAGCGGAGGAGAGGGATGATATAATAGAGTGGGTTGGTATACCGCAGGTGTATTGATATTTTTATTTTTTATTTGTTTAATATTTTATTTATTTATTTGGTTTGTAAATATTATTTTTAAATTGTCGGACGTAGCTAGGCGTTGGGTGGGTGATCACTTGGTCTCCCCACTCAACAAGTGGCTGCGGCACCGTCCGCGAACTCCTGATTTCGTGGTAAAAAACGCGAATGAAGGTTGGGCGATTCGCTTGCAACGGTCTCCGGAAAAAAACCCATATGCACAAAATGTTCAGAGCAAGTACCATCAGTAGCGAGACCGGATTGGGCCGGGTGAAAGTTACTATTCCTTTACACCACTATGTGGCAGGTTGCAGGTTGTTGAATAATAATAATAATTTTTAAATTGTTGTTGAGTTTTTTAATGTAATGTAAAAGGTTACTGGCGAAGAATTTTGTAAGGGTACAGTTAAATGCCAAAATAAAGGTGATCTACTACTACTATTTAAAAGATTTTACTTGACCATCGCTCGACGTGACCCTCACAGAAAAGGTATCTTAGCAGACGAAAGACACGAAAATACGGCCGTGGATGAGGAGGGATAGCCCCGGCGCATGGACAGCTTAAGCAGCGCTGTCGACATTAAATATATTTGGGGTGTAAAAATCTCTAAGGCGTCGTTCACACCGGTGACTTCGGTTTTGGGCTTCTATGTCTAGCCTTGTCTAACGAATGCAGTTACAAAGATAGTTAGTGTTGCTAGTTTGCTCAAAGCCAGGCTAATTAAACTGGTCGGGCTTCACAAACTTTTACAAGCGTTGTGGAGATAACGAATCTTCCTAACGAAAAGTATGTCAGATGAAATGGAGAAAAAACGAAAACCGATCTGAACATGTGTAGAAGTCATGAATCCATCAACGGTAAAGACGAGGGCGCACCAAAGCCGACGGGTGGGTGTCACCGAAATGCGAAGCCGAAGCGCTCTCGCTGAGTGAACGCATTGGGCCTCGAAATTCGAAGCTCGACGAGGCGAGGCGACGCCGGCGCCGCCGGTGTGACAGTCCCCTAACGTGCCGGTGTGCGTTTAGCGTGTCCTATATAGAATATAGACAATTGGGATGATGAGGTCATTTGTAAAGGAGGAAAGGAACAGCCTAAATCGAGAAAGAATCCCATAGCAGAGGAATGAAGAAGTCAACGAGGGAGGGAGGAAGAAAACCTGAGAAGAAATGATACTCCAAAACATAAAGACAGAGAATGGATGAAGATAAGAAAAAGAACATACGAGGCGGCGGGTTTGTCAGGAAAATACTCGTCTGTTCCAGGAAGGAATGAAAAAAATGATACGAGAGAAAGATATCGATATTTATCGAAAGCAAAATACAGTAAAAACTGCCTTTACATTCATGTCTACAGAGTAATACAGCAAATAAAATAAAACTAGATAATGGTATATAATCAATACAAGTGCAATTAAGTGATGCATCTCCCAAGTCTAGTCAATTATCTCATTGCTTCGCCTATGATCCATGACCCATGACGAACGAAATTAGTGCATTCACTCAAAATACGTATACGACTATAATCGTTATGACAGCTAATTGTGGCAAAGCCAGCAAAACACAACACATAATTGTCTGCGATTTGGTTATAAAAGCGCGTAGCTAGAACCGCCTTCCTCTTTGTATAAATTGTAGCTGAACACGGCGATCAGTTGTGTGTAGATGTGGCAAACAAGGCGAGCAGTTTTTCTCGCGGCTCTCACATCGAAATGTTTTATTTGTTGCTACTCGTAACTACAACGTAAACGCAAAGGCCGACTGGTACGTACGTACGTGTTCGCGTTTTCGTGGGAGACGCTGTTTTGCGACCTTCGCCATCCAAATGAAACTCAACGTAAACTTTTAGTTTTAGTCGCAAAACTGAGAAAAAACGCTACGAACGAGGCTAGGTATTATGGGACGATTAATAATTTACAGCAAAAAAAAACAAGGAGAAATCATTCAACTTTGGTGGGATTAAAGTTTAGTTTTGTCGACACGTTTGTCGATAGCGATTTCTCTTCTTTGCGTTGTATAAAATTCGATTTTGACGTGAAGATTAGTGCTTTATTTTGTGGCGTTTTGTTCAAGTAAACTAGTGTTTTTGTGTTTTATCAATGTGTTTCGAATGTTACAATGTGAGTCATATATTTTTGGCAGAGTTTTCCAACGTGTTGTGGTGATTTTCATTCTCTCGTCGCGTCGCGGTGTGTTGCGAAAATTTACCTTGACTATTAGCGCAGATTGCGACTTGAAAATTGTGTTTTTGCTCCATATTTTCGGATATCCGCTCGCTGAGGCATTGCGAAGAAATTCGCAGTGTGGAAAATCATACAAAGTTTTCGTGCAATTTATTATTAGCCGCAAGGTTTGCCAAAAAACGAAAGGCTTTACCGCGACGGTGGAAAACGACGGCATTCGTCATAAACCTGTCGGATAATCCGGTGCAAAGTGCATAAATCATTACCATCATTGTGGTAATTCTGACGGTTGTGTTTTAATACTGTTGGAAAATCATCAAATTTAGTGAAAATGAGTTTGAAGATGCGTTCTCGTACGCGCACGCCTAGCCCGAAGACTGTCACCTTTGATTTGTCGCCTCCGGCCATACAGGATGACAAATACAGGAAGAAACAGGAGTGGGATCGTTACTTTAGTAAGTTTAATGCTTAGATAATGAGATGTTTTTTATGCAAAGCAAGTATCGTGAAAGGTTAGCGCATAGTTATGGTGCTGGTAGCCTACAATTACGGTTGTAAAGTCGAGGAAAAACAAACTCCTTGAAAACTGCGTTATTTATAGCAAATGCTTACTGTAACACTGCTGGTTGTGTGTTTATATTCATATGTGTTCAAGTTTATTGTGTTTGCTATGGTTTGACGTTGTGCACACGTCGCAATGTATTTGATATCCAAACAAATGTTTTCTATTTTTATGTTATTATTATTTTATTTGTTATAGGGGCGTTATAAAAGAAATTATTTGTAATGAAGGTTTTTCTTGTTAGAAGAACGTTAGAAAATGTCGGAAGTGGAAAATATCGATATTTTTTGTTTGGAAAAGGAAATTGTGAAAATGGGCGCCATCTCTTATTATTTGGAATATACTGTGCGATTTGGTTATAGGTTTGTGGAATTTGGTTAAGTTCTATGGAGCTTATGTTTCGCGCGTGCCGATAGACTACTTACTATTAGAGTATGATACGGGTTGTAAATTCATGATGCTCCACTCAAAGTTCATAAAAGTTCTTTTATTAGTACGCTTTGCAT
>JAODAC010003753.1:1423-34006 GCA_027575185.1 Mimaenictus wilsoni
GCGAACTGCTTTAAGGTGATATACTCAAGACATCTTTCGAGGCCACGCCTTAAATACTATTAAGACGTGGCCTCGAAGGAATGTACATTGCTTAAATGAAATCTAATCAGTTTTAATGAGATAATTATATTTTACGTTTACGGTTGTATACTCAGCACAAGTACTGATAAGTTCAATAGAAATTTCAAGATGTATGTTTTATTCATGTAAATGTAAAAAGCACGAAAAATTTTCTAGGAATATATACAGTATTGAATCATTACTCTATAGTTAATGTTTCGAGGCCACGCCCAGCCTAAGCTTGCTGGCAAAGACCTAAAAATGTATTCTTTGAAATTCCGAAAATTAAAGAAAATTAAAACATATCAAAATTACAATCTCTCATGAATTTCTCGATATCATACTCTAGGCGAACTGCTTTAAGGTGATATACTCAAGACATCTTTCGAGGCCACGCCTTAAATACTATTAAGACGTGGCCTCGAAAGATTTCTGAATAAAATGGCGCTCTCGGTAAATCTTTCCAAGGTATATCATATTGTTAACTGATTTATCATACGAAACTTTTAAAACTTCAAAATCTTATCTACCAAAACATTTTTTTCGAGACCACACTTTATTCAGTGCATCTTCGAAAAGATTCCTTGGAGGGCTCCACCCTACTTCCTCCAACCTTCATTACCCCAAGTTAGTTTCCTGTTAGTGTAAAATGACAAATCAGTTTATCAATATTGATATTAACAAACACTTTAATAAACATTGTAAGCGCAATGAATCATAACACAAACATAAAACTTATCAATACATAACCGTTCGAGGCCACGCCCAAAGCAAACTCATGGTCAACGAACGCTAAATATGTATTCTTTGAAACTTCGAAATAGAAAATTAGAACAAATTAAAATTACAATCTCGCATGAATTCCTCAATATCATATTCTAGGCTAACTACTTTAAGGTGATTTACTCAAGAAATCTTTCGAGGCCACGCCTTAATAATATTGAATGAAATAGCGCCCTCTGTAAATCCTTCCAAGCTACATCTTATTGTTAACTGATTCATCATAGGAAACTTTTAATACCTCAAATTCTTATCTACCAAAACATTTTTTTCGAGACCACACCTTATTCAGTGCATCTTCGAAAAGATTCTTTCGAGGCTCCACCCTACTTCCTTCAACTTTAGTTTCCCCAACTTAGGTTTCTGTTAGTTTTATATAATAGGTCAGTGTATCCATATTGATATTAACAAATACCTTAATAAACATTTTTACCGCAATAAATCATAGCACAAACATAAACATATCAATAGATAACCGTTCGAGGCCACGCCCAATGCAAACTCGTTGTCAAGGAAAGCTGAATATGTATTCTTTGAAACTTTGAAACAGAAAATTAGAACAAATTAAAATGACAATCTCGCATGAATTCTTTGATATACTCTATACTAACTACTTTAAGGTGATATACTCAAGAAATCTTTCGAGGCCACGCCTTAATAATATTGAATTAAATAGCGCCCTCTGTAAATCCTTCCAAGCTACATCTTATTGTTAACTGATTTATCATACGAAACTTTTAAAACTTCAAAATCTTATCTAACAAAACCATTTTTTCGAAACCACACCTATTTCAGTTCATCTTCGAAAAATTTCCTTCGAGGCTCCACCCTACTTCCTTCAACTTTAGTTTCCCTAACTTAGGTTTCTGTTAGTTTTAAATAATAGGTCAGTGTATCCATATTGATATTAACAAATACCCTAATAAACATTTTTATCGCAATAAATCATAGCACAAACATAAACATATCAATACATAACCGTTCGAGGCCACGCCCAATGCAAACTCATTGTCAAGGAAAGCTGAAAATGTATTCTTTGAAACTTCGAAACAGAAAATTAGAAAAAATTAAAATGACAATCTCGCATGAATTCCTCGATATCATACTCTATACTAACTAGTTTAAGGTGATATACTCAAGAAATCTTTCGAGGCCACGCCTTAATAGTATTGAATAAAATGACGCTGTCTGTTAATACTTCCAAGATACATCTTATTGTTAACTTACTTATCCTTGGAAACTTTTGAAACCTCGAAATATCATCTACCAAAAGCTTTTTTTCGAGACCACACCTTATTCAGTGCATCTTCGAAAAGATTCCTTCGAGGCTCCACCCTACTTCCTCCAACCTTGATTACCCCAAGTTAGCTTTCTGTTAGTTTAAAATGACAAGTCAGTTTATCAATATTGACATTAACAAATACTTTAATAAACATTTTAGGCGCAATAAATCATAACACAAACATAAAACACTTGAATACATAACCTTTAAAATGATGATCTATACAACATATTCGGGTAGAATCGGTGGACATGTACAGACCAGATGCTTATCACCATAGATATCATCGATACGTGAAACTGTTGGCCACATCTTGCTATCAGGAGTGACAAAGTCCGCAGGGAAAGCGGCTTGTTCTCGGGTGTAAGGCCTCTCCCAGTTACTACAGACTACCTGTTCCTGTGAGTGTGGGGCCATTTTCAAAGGATTCACTCGGATGTCCATTCGACTTTCCTCGATATCCCTGATCTCCTGACGGATCGACACCAAAGCATCACAGAACTTATCTAACTCTTGTTTATCCTCGGATTCCGTAGGCTCAATCATGAGGGTTCCAGCCACTGGGAAGGACATAGTGGGTGCGTGGAAACCATAATCCATCAACCTTTTCGCAATATCAACAGCTTCGATATTTGCACTTTTCTTAAACTGGCGGATGTCGATGATAAACTCATGAGCGACGAGTTTAGACTGAGGTGACTTGAATAGAGTCGGATAGTGTTTTTCAATTCGCTTGGACATATAGTTGGCGTTGAGGATAGCTACTTGGGTTGCTTTGCGAAGACCACGACCTCCCATCATCTTGATGTAGGCCCAGGAGATGGGCAGGATGGCCGAGGAACCGAATGGAGCCGCTGAGACTACTCCGTACATAGTGGAGTTAGCTCCGAGAGGATTCACTACGGGGTGACCTGGGAGGAACGGAGCTAGATGTGACTTGACTCCAATTGGACCCATTCCAGGACCACCGCCTCCATGAGGGATGCAGAATGTTTTGTGTAGGTTGAGGTGAGAGACATCAGAACCATAGTCTCCAGGACGACATAATCCAACCTGTGCGTTCATGTTAGCTCCATCAAGGTAGACCTGGCCTCCATTTTTGTGGATAATGTCACAGACATCAGCCACTGTCTCTTCAAACACACCATTTGTAGAAGGATAAGTGATCATCAAACAGGATAATCTATTCTTGAATTTCTCAGCTTTAGCTCTCAAGTCGTCAACGTCTATAGACCCATCGGAACGCACTCTTACAGGTTCTACCCTCATTCCAGCCATTTGAGCACTAGCCGGATTAGTTCCATGAGCACTTAGAGGAATCAAACAGACATCACGATGTTTATCACCCTTTGCTTCATGATAGCATTGAATGGCTCTTAGACCAGCATACTCTCCCTGTGCTCCTGAATTTGGCTGGAAGCTGATATTATCATAACCTGTAATGGCGCATAGATCCTTCTCAAGTTCATCGAAGAGTTGTTGGTAACCAAGGGCTTGATCAACAGGTGCGAAGGGATGAATCTCGGTGAAGCCCTTAAAACTACAAGGCATCATCTCGGTTGTGGAATTGAGTTTCATAGTACATGATCCCAAAGGAATCATGGAATGAACCAAACTTATATCTTTGTTCTCCAAGACCTTCATGTATCTAACCAGACGTGATTCGGAATGATGACTGTTAAAGACGGGATGAGTCAAGTAGGAACTAGTCCTTCTAAAGTCACTCTTCATAATTGAAGCCGTTCGAACAACCTCAGGTTGTTCTGCAATAGCCTCAGCCCTTTCCGAAGCTCCAAAAACATACAGAAGATCATTGATGTCATTCAGGGTTGTTGTCTCATCCAGAGCTACTCCTACAGTCTCATTATCTTCATAGTACCTTAGGTTGATCTTCTTCTCATTGCATCTAGACCTAACCTCATCAACTCCAATGGACGGAGTGACTTTCAACGTGTCAAAGAAAAACTCATTTGAGAGAGTGTTCCCACTAGCTTGGAGACCTTGTTTTAAGACAAGAGTTAGGTTATGAACTTTGGTAGCGATATCTTTAAGTCCTTGAGGTCCATGATAGACCGCAAACATTGCTGACATGTTAGCAAGTAAGGCTTGAGCTGTACAGATGTTACTCGTAGCCTTATCTCTTCGAATGTGCTGCTCACGAGTTTGAAGTGCCAGTCGATAAGCATCTCTACCAGCAGCGTCCCTGGTAACTCCAATCATCCTACCAGGCATCAACCTAACCAAACTTTGATGACATGCGAAGAATCCAGCATGTGGACCACCATAACCCAAAGGTACTCCAAATCTCTGCGAGGTTCCTACTGCAATATCAGCCCCAAATTCGGAAGGTGGTCTAAGTAGACACAAACTAAGCAAGTCCGTTGCACAACACACAAGCGTGCCATTTGCATGGGCGTTTTCAGCAACAGTGCTAAAGTCCAAGACATTCCCTTCAGTATCCGGATATTGGAAGAGAACACCAGCAATATCATGGTTGGAAAAATCAGCCTGCATGACATCAACAATCTCAAAGGTTAGACCCAAGGAGTTTAACCTCGTCTCAACAACTGAAATAGTCTGTGGATGCAACTTATGGGAGAGTAACATCTTCCTACGTTTATTCTGGCGATGACAGAGGGACAATGCTTCAGCAGCAGCTGTACCTTCATCCAAAAGACTAGCATTGGCCACCTCCAGTCCGGTAAGCTCAGCAACCATTGTTTGATAGTTAAGTAACCCTTCGAGACGACCCTGTGCTACTTCCGGTTGATAGGGAGTGTACTGCGTTGTCCAGCCGGGATTTTCAAAGATGTTTCGCATTATGGTGTGTGGCACACAACAGTTATGGTAACCCATACCAATATAAGACCGCCAGATTTCATTGCGGTCAGCGATTCTTTCGATGCGTTTAATCAGCTCGTACTCGCCTACAGACAGATAAACCAAATCGATTGTTGCCATGAAGACCCCCTGCGGTTGATATGAGGTTATAGGTTGAAGGTTGACCCATAAGGTCAGCGATAATTTTACGCGATTGCAATAAAAGTGTTTACTTATCAGGGAATGACGTTACTTACTGGTTGATTCTTCGATTTCCAGAGGAGTTTTAAGTGCTATACGCTTTGGCACTGCATTTTCTGTGAGTTCATCTAAGCTCTGAAATATAAAATAACCTCAAATATTGATTTTGCTTCATTAAATAAGGTTATACCATGTGAATTTTGAATTTTTGGGGATATTTATTACCACAGAAATAACAAAAACAAAAAAACGAGTATAAAAAACGTCATGCTAATAAAAATATGAACTTTTTAGAATTATGTTGATTAAACTTACTTTATAACCAAGTAAATCCAACATAGTAACAATATCCCTATCCCTAGGTCCAATATGCCTGTTGGGAAAATCTTCCCGTTGTGGGAAAAGTGGTTCATCCGGTCGGGTAGCACTGAAACACCGTACATTCTTAACTTTTGGTAGCGCGTACCTAATACGCACGGCTAATTTATACATCTTTATTGGTAATTTCTAAGAGATGCCTAATAAAATTGCGCGAATTTGATTAATATTAAAGTTATGTGAAGAATCAGCGAGCACGAGCTCGAGCCAAATGAACCACGCATCTTCATCGTAACATATTTATGTAATTTGTTAGTTAATTTAGTTGTTATCATTAAAGATTGAAATTAATCAATGATTTTATATGGCAGGTCAAAGGGGATTGCGTTGGAACACACCATAGATGATAGTTACTAATTTGATAAGAAAATTACGCATTTTAAGGTTTTATTCATGGAAAAAATGGGTTTATGATGTTGAAACATTCTGAATGGAATATTTTCGGAAAATTTTGGTTCCTAAACTTTGTTAATCTAACCTATATCTCACCTAACCTAACCTGATCCGATAATATCAGATATAAACAACTTTTAATTGGTTATAAATACATTTTTATTTTGCCAAAAAGAAAAAAATCGAATGAGGATATAATTACCATTTTCGGGTAATATTAAAATAATGAAATGAAGTGTCTTTGAATAATCGTAACCTAAAAATAAAAATAAATAATGTTGCATATACTATTTTAATTTTATTGGCAATTTTGAAAAATTTAAATTTAAATATTTCTGTAATGCAGCGACATCTATATGTGAATCTCTTAATCTAATACGTCAATGTCAAAATTACATTTTTCTGTAATCAAATTAGTTTCGATTTGTTCAGTAAGTGACTTATAGATGTCGCTGTATATCAAATCTACAACTGGTACCTAAACGTACGCGTCACATGCGTTGTCAGCGCGCTGAGCCAACATCATCGGTCACGTGACCGTCCGCCGGTGCCTACGTGTACGCATCGTGTCAGTCGCGCGCGGCCAACAACGCGAAAGTCCCGTTCGAATCGCCAGCGAGCGCCTGCCAAGTTCGCCACTACATTCACCGACGCGGCATTGTGCGCACCTCGCTCGCGTGTGCGCCCACTTGGTATCCCGAACGTGTCTCCCCCGAAACGTAAACGTGGAAGCAGTGCCCTGCGCGTGGACAGGTTGATTCAGCACCCTCAGCGGTCGAACAAATCCCAGCAACATGGGGAGTAAGTATACCTGCTTTTTTTACAAATAAAATTTGCGTGGGCCTTCCGTCGACGTCTGCTGCAGACGTTAGAACGCAGGTAACGCACGTAGGAAAGGGCCGTTGCACCGTTTTTACGTCTTTTTACTTACGTCCACAATCTGCTTGTATATGCAAATGTTTTGTTGGTTTTACACGAAGTTTTGCTAATTTCGGGTTCATTTTTTCAGTCAAATTCTTGGAAGTTATCAAGCCTTTCTGCAGTATACTGCCAGAAATCGCCAAACCTGAACGAAAGGTGAGTGTATTTTTTTGTTTCCGTTCGGATTGAGGGGGTTTTCATTTAGAAATCGCTGAAAATTTGCTATATTTGGGTGACTTTCATTCATTAGTTTTTGACACCAGATGGATGGTTGGGTAACATGTGGCAGTATTTATGTTGGTAACACTGTCCTTTTCGGTTTTCGTAAGGCCTATCTGTCTGGGGTCAAGTAAACTTTCAATTTAAATTAGAATAAAATCCATATTAAAACTACTCTTGAGGGGTTCATCTTTTCCAAAGCAGTGTTATTATTTTGACAGCTTTCGGTTGCTTCATGTTCTTATTCATACAGTTAAAAAAATTCCAAAACATCCGAAATTGCCTGCTTTAAACAGTTATTTAGTTATTTAAAAAATACCTTACATTGTTTTTAGTCTGTTTGTTTTGAAATAATAAATTATTAAAATGAATTACATGAATATGTTTATTGCTGCGTTATATTTAGCAATAGTTTTATTCATTGTTTTTAGTAATATTAATTTTTTATTTGCTTTTCAGATTCAATTCAGAGAGAAAGTATTATGGACGGCGATCACATTATTTATTTTCCTTGTTTGTTGTCAAGTAAGTTGTACATTTTTCTAAAGTTTTGAATTGAATCTAATAGTTTTTATTGATAACACATAGATTCCATTGTTTGGCATCATGAGTTCAGACTCTGCCGATCCGTTCTATTGGATTCGTGTTATTCTTGCTTCGAACAGAGGTACACTCATGGAATTGGGTATCTCGCCGATTGTGACTTCAGGCCTGATTATGCAGCTCTTAGCCGGTGCGAAGATTATCGAGGTTGGTGATACGCCAAAGGATCGTGCACTTTTCAACGGTGCTCAAAAACGTAAGTGTTTTTCATTATTTTAGAGGATTTCTCATTTAAAAAATAATGAAGAAAAGGTCATTTTAATATATTTCTGTCAGATATATTGATATAATTCTTTTTTGGTTAATTTTATTTGTGAATCCACTAGGGAGCAGCAAATGTGGTCATATAGATGTATATTTTCATACTTATTCGATATGAACAATCTAAATAACAAATAATATTTCCAGTGTTTGGTATGGTCATCACCGTTGGTCAAGCCATCGTATACGTAATGACTGGTATGTACGGAGATCCGGCCGAGATCGGTGCCGGTGTGTGCCTTCTCATCATCATCCAACTCTTCGTCGCCGGCCTTATCGTCCTCCTGCTTGACGAACTCCTTCAAAAAGGATATGGTCTAGGCTCTGGTATCTCCCTCTTCATTGCAACTAATATTTGCGAGACGATCATCTGGAAGGCGTTCTCCCCAGCAACCGTAAACACAGGCCGAGGCACCGAATTCGAAGGCGCCGTCATCGCCCTCTTCCACCTCATCGCCACCCGCCAGGATAAAGTACGCGCTCTCCGCGAGGCCTTCTATCGCCAGAACCTCCCCAATCTGATGAACCTCCTCGCCACCATCTTGGTGTTTGCGATAGTCATCTACTTCCAGGGCTTCCGCGTCGATCTGCCCATCAAAAGCGCGCGTTATCGCGGCCAGTACTCGTCGTATCCCATCAAACTCTTCTACACGTCAAACATCCCTATTATTCTCCAATCGGCGCTCGTCTCTAATCTCTACGTCATCTCCCAGATGCTGGCTGTTAAATTCCACGGCAATTTCATCATCAACTTGTTGGGTGTGTGGGCTGATGTCGGCGGTGGCGGCCCAGCGCGTTCCTACCCAATTGGTGGTTTGTGCTACTACTTAAGTCCACCGGAGAGTGTTGGGCATATCCTAGAGGACCCCGTGCACGCCCTGCTTTACATTGTCTTCATGCTCGGCTCGTGCGCGTTCTTCTCGAAGACGTGGATTGAAGTGTCGGGCAGCTCGGCGAAGGATGTTGCCAAACAACTGAAGGAGCAGCAAATGGTGATGCGTGGCCATCGCGATAACTCCATGATCCATGAGCTGAACCGTTACATCCCAACGGCGGCGGCCTTCGGTGGCTTGTGTATCGGCGCTCTTTCGGTGATGGCTGATTTTATGGGCGCCATCGGCTCCGGCACGGGTATCCTTCTCGCTGTAACGATCATCTACCAGTACTTTGAGATCTTCGTCAAGGAGCAGAGCGAGATGGGCAGCATGGGTGCGCTGCTCTTCTAAGTGATGTGTGCAGTCACTTTTTTGTCTAAGCAAATTAATTTTTGTTAATTATTTATATATAAATATAACTTTTCCACGCGCTGAGCGTGGAAAGACCACCCCCACAGGGAAAATATTGATTACGAAATATCAAAAACAAAATTTATACTTAGATTTTTCTCTCTCGATAATTCATAACATTTTTTTCACGCACATCCACAGCATGCGAAATTGAAGGTAATCAATATTTTTTATATACTAAATGAATGAAAGGCTGACTATTTTCACCTAGCCCCCTTAAACTTTGATGATAAATGGTCATTTTTGTACTTGTATGATAGAGTTTACGATGACAATGTAAAATGGTGAGCTTGTGAAGCAATGGTGTTTATGAGTAGTTTTCGAGTGATTTGTTTGTTTTTTGTATGCAAACTAATTTATCTTTGAGATATTTTTCGTGTGTTCGGTGTACTTCTTTAATTCCATTGTTCATTGATCATTACATTTTCTTGGAACATGTACGAATGCAATAAAGTGAGAATTCTATATTCATAAATATCGTTGCTTCATTTTTTCTTCAAATTGTAGGAAAATAGAAAAGTTAAGGGAAACGAAGGAAAATGGTGTAAAACAGGTTGCCTTTATATAGTTACACGTTTTATTATTTTGAATAATAACCAATTGTTGTAACAAATTTGTTTTAAAATTTTATCTGAGTAATTACTTCGTAAAAAATAAGGTTTCGTTTGATTCTTCGCTGGTGAATATTTGAGTTTAATAAGTTGCCTATAATTATAGAAAATTGATGCAAATTAAGGTTATAGATAATCATTGAAAAGTTAAGGTTACACCGGATTAGACCTTCTTATGATCATGTCTGACATTTCATTAAGTGATAGAACTGTCAGGTGAACTGCCACCTAATGTTCTGAGGTGGATATTCCAGATGTTTTGGGGTGATAGAAAAAAGTATTATTTACTTAAATGGAATGAAAGTGTTCAATGTTTATTTGTCCAAATTTTTTGAAGTAGAACATTGTAAAATAGATGGCGGCGCTATCCAAAGTGAAAGCATGGGTCAACTTTTGTGAAATGCAAGTTTGGAAGGTATGTAAACAAACCAGTGGGGATGTACATGGGATATAAGAAGGCTGTATCCTACCTACACCTTGGATATTTCCAAGTCATGGGTGTTAGTTCGGAATAAACTTCCATAGCAGCGCCATCTTTGCCGCAATGGTGTCAGGCATGCTATGCAAACTTATGGTTACCGCCCAGAAACATGCCTCCTCGCGATACCACTACTCTATCACAAATTTTGAATAGCTAGACGGTGAAGTCGTACCCACCATCATACTACGCATTCCCTTCTATTCGAAGAGCACACCCTGTCGTTCCATCTCTCTGGGGCGCTTTCGAGTACGTGGCTGGGCTCATAGACCGAGTAATAGAATAGAGTACCCGCACATGGTATGGGCCATGTATTCCACCCATATCGCCTGCGCAATCTCAGTGGCCAACGCATGCGTGATAACCCTTCTTTTAGCACCACACAGAAGCGCCATCTGTTGGCCAAAGTTATAAGTAGCCAATTTTTGCAAATATCAATTTAAGTGGACCGCCGACTGTACCACATAGCGGCAAAATTAGGAACTAAAACGTGAAATTTCAAATATAGTTTGTTTTGATATACACATTTACGCCTAAAAATTTGGTAATTATTGAGAAGTATAACGTGTAAAAAACGTCTTTTCCAAAAAATGAAGGGTTTTAGGGGTAAATTTGTATATCAAATCAAATTATATTCAATGAGGAAACATATTTTAGAACTAAATTTGAATTGCACGTTTTAGTTTCTGGATTTGCCACTACGTAGTAATTTAAATTTATTTAATAGCCAAGTACACGCACGTATGCTACCCACATCAACTGCGTTTATCTCAGCGGCATAACTGAAAACCCTGTATTTAGCGCCGCCCACCCACAGCAGCGCCATCCGATGGCCAAAGTTTGAAATTGACACTTTTTGCAAAAATCTAATTTACGAAAAATGTCGTAATGCATACGTCCACCTATTTATAAATCAATGAACTAAAATAATATTATACACGTTTGATTGGTTGCATAATTCTAATACAATTGATAAGTTTCCAAGGCAGCAAGTGTACATATTGTCATTTACAAAGGTTTCATACAAATTAAAGTGAAAGAACTAAAATCATTTCTTTGGTTTTGAAGGCGATTTACAAAAACACCAAGCCCAGAAAGATAATTTGATAGAATATAAATTGGTTGCCTATAGTCATATCATTGTCCCGTCTATATGAAAAAAATAGTAATCAAAGTACGGTGTTCAAGAATACATAGGACACAGGGTTCTAACCAACATATTCAAAATTTCTCAGTGAATGTGAAGGGCCACAGTTTCCCACGGAAGAGCAAAACATCGATTCTGATGTGCATCATCTTTGTTACACTTGACGCACTGTCACGTTCCGCACGTCTGTCCACGCACAATGATCAACCTTGCGCAATTTGTTACCGACTGGACGCACTAATCTAGAAACGTGCCATCACAACCCGCCTCTGCATTCGGCATAGTGAGCGAGTTGTTTTTATTTCGAAGGTGTATGCGTCGGCGCTCTCACACGCAAACGGACACATCCAAACGTTGCGCACACAGCGGGCCACCAACCATCCAACGCGTTCGCGACGTCAGTTTGCTGAAAAATGGCAGCTCCGGTGTATGTCGAGGACGAAATCGGCAGAAAATGGGACCGTTGCCTCACCGACGGCATCCTTAAATTCGGTAAGCATTCCTTCAACTAATTATGAACATTTTCACTGTTTAAAACTCTATAAAAGTTGCTAACTATGTATACCAATGATTATGTCATATGATTAACCTCAAAATGGATTTCGCCTATATTTACTCGTGATTTACTTCCATTTTCTAAGTATGAATTTCTATCTGCAAAGTTAAGTTGTGCGTTTATTTTAGGCGGAGGACTTGTGATGGGTACAGTATTCTCGTTCCTGTTCTTCAAGCGAAAGCGCTGGCCGATTCTTCTCTCCGGCGGTTTCGGCGTAGGCATGGCGTATTCGAACTGCGAACGCGATCTCAACGCGACACTGCGCTCTGCCACCAAGCATAAGATTTGCGAATAGTCACAGCCGCCGCCCGTCGTTCTTAATTCACATAAACACACACGACACTTAGCGAACATTGTATATACATACAGGGAGATGCCAGTAAACATTAAATTGGGTGATGTCCAATCACGACGTTTGTTTCACGTTTTGTTTTGTGTTTGTTGGCGATTTTCTCGCTCTCGCCATCGGCGTTGAGTGATCGGGGATGTGAAGAAGATACTATTGTATTTGTTAGATTGATATTTTTGTCATTTTATCCCATTATATATTTTTTTCGTTCAGTTTTCTTTTTGTTTTGTTTTCATCTTGATGTCAACTTTTTATGTTTTAAAAACGTGATGGACGCAAGAGACACATTCGATTTAAACAAGTAGTTGAAACGAGTAAATAGTTTGTTCTATTTGCTTATAATGATTTGAGCAATAAATTATGTTAGTGCACAGTTACTTTGCAATTAAAATTTTAATGTTGTGGTTTTTAAGCAGGAATTTTAGTGTTTTGGAAGCGTAAGATAAAATAGAAATTCAGGAGCGTCTTGCAAGTTTTTTATCGCTGGAAGTCAACAACAGCAAAGAGTACCGATGTAATGATACTCATCATATAAATTGAAATTTAAGTTGATTTAGCATATATAAACGCGTTTTTTCTCCTAAACAAATTCTGCTTCAAGGAGTTTGCTACAATGCCAAGACGTCAATGATAGTGAGGGAAGCTTGTTGTCTTAGGAAATTAGAATTATTGCTCTTTCCGAGGCAAGAGGTCGCGGTAAGGCCCTTTGATGTTGTCTGAGGGGCTTCTAGGATGTTCTCTATATTGTTTAAGCAGGATTTTCGAAGTTTCATAGTCGCTGTCAAGAACTGATGGCAATAAGTTCTAATCGTAAGGTTCGTTTATGTCATGATTATAATTAATGTGAAGGACCCTCAACCGATTACACGTTTCTAATATTAAGAAAATATCCCACGATTGCTTTGAAACATAGTCTAATTTATGTCCACCATCTAAGGGTCATAATTTCCATCACACAATATTTTTAGGGGGGAGCAGGTAATATCCCCGAAAGTAACTTAAGTCATAAATCCCATAATCACACGTTGTAAACAAACATTTCGGAGTTTGAAGTGTGCAATAAAGGGAACTGAATATTTCCAGAAACTGACCGCGGTATTAAATGAGAGAGACTGTCCGTTGCTCTCACTTTCACAACCAGCCAGCACTGGACAGTTCGTCCCTTCGCCCGAGCTGAGCTTGTCACGAACGATTGGTGCCGCCTGTTGCGGTATGATAAGGATGTTTGTCGATTTCCAATAAAATTTTAGATCGTGAAAACTAACTTGTGACAACTTGTCAGTTTGCGCGCATAAACTTGAAATAATAGTGAATATATTTCACTATGCCCCTCCGCATTCTTAGTGAGTGGGGGACAATTTATAATATTAACTGTAGTGGTTACGTGGTCGATATGACTTTTTAGCGGCGGCTTGCCGCGTTGTGGAGTTCGGTGCTCGTTAGATCACTGCAGTTAAGCTAACGTCGGACGTAGCTAGGCGTTGGATGGGTGACCACCTGGTCTCCCCACTCAACAAGTGGCTGCGGCGCCGTCCGCGAATTCCTGATTTTGCGGTAAAAACGCGAATAAAGGTTGGGCGATTCGTTTGCAACGGTCCCCGGAAAAAAACCCATATGCACAAATAGTTCAGAGCAAATACCATCAGTAGCGAGACCGAATTGGGCCAGATGAAAGTTACTATTCCCTTACATCACTATTACTATATGGTAGAAATAGGTTGTTGAATAAATACAATAAATAAAACTCTCTCCTCCTTTGAACGATTATATTTTGATTACCTAAATTTTGAAGTCATTCTTTACGGAGGGTAAACCGCTTCTCAACGTAACGGTCACGGCGCTAGTCTGCCTTGTTTCCCTGCACTTTTCGTGTCATGAATACTTATATTTCCAATATTACTTTTTTTAAATAGGTTGTTGTCAAATATAAAGTTTTAACAACTATTTACCATAGTAGGATATTTAATGAATACAAGATAAATACATAGTTTGATAAATATTTATATGTGAATGACCATAATAGTATTGTTCACAATCTAACATTTTACGACTCGTCTAGTCATTGTCATAGCACAGAATGTAACAGAAAACATATTAGAATCATCACTTCTTAAAAAATGAGTAATCACCAAATCTTTAAAATAAACTAACATAGAAACATAACATACAATCATGTGAGGGATACATGTGCATCAAGTCAGTACAGAAAAATATTCAAAATACATTTACAGTGGTTGCGTTTTTTTGTAATGTGTCATTACTTAAATCGCTTATGAAAGGAAAAATTGTGCCTCGTATATGTACGTTTTGAATATTTGTAATATAATGCTATAAAAATATTAAATCTATATAAGAGAAATTTGGTTCGTAAAATACATAGTGGTTACACACAGTCGAGAGGGCAGGTTAAGGCTATATGGTTAGATATTTTAAGGTTATCAAGTATTTTAAGATTATGTTGGATACGTTTACAAATATGGCTGGTAATTTGATGCGATGACTAAATATTGTTGATTGAGTGGTCCATCATGTTCTTCAAGAGTGAGCCAGACATTCTGAAATTTATAATTTTTGTTAGTTTTAAAGATTAAAAAGTATTTAAAGATTTTTTATGTTTCAAAGATTAAAAACTTACTTTTTTATCATATGATCATAGATGAAGCTAGGAATAATCGTGAGTGTGATGATATCTCCACCGTCAGCGATCATCTTCGTTAGTTCTTTGTCTTTTAAACCCACGACGTTGATACCTTGAATTTCCAGAACTTGTTGGTTGATTAGTAAGCCGTTTCGGGCAGCGCTGGAGTCTTTAACGATGCTGGTGACTCGGCCATTTTTGAACTGGCAGCCAATATGTCCACTGCTGTCCTTGTGCAATGTGATGTTGCGTTCAAACGGACGGTCACGAACCACCATCGAGATACCGTTGACGGGCGATCGTTTTAGGATACCATGCACTTTCTCCATGCTGTATCCGGCGACATCCTCACCATTGATCTGCAGAATTTGGTCGCCGAAACGAAGCCCCACCTTTGCGGCTGGTGAATCTTCTACGACGAGGCAGACGAAGATGCCGTTATCGATTGGTTTTACACGCACACCCACTTTGTTATCTTTGCCCTTGCAGAGGGTAAGAGGGCGGATGCCGTTCGTGCATTGTGCTCGATGTAAACCGACTGATAGGCCAGAAAGAGGAGCTATCATATTCGTAATACGGTTATTCTATATTCAGAAAAGAGCTTTGTTTATTCATTATGTTGAAAAAAAAAACTTATAGTAAGTTTGTATATTCGCAAGTAAAGATTTTTGAAAAGTAAAAACTTGTAAGACCGAAAGATTAGAAAAACTAAGGGTAAATAATATGGAATGGAATAGAGTACAGAACATAATAAACGAAGTAGCAGCGAAAACTCTAGGCACAGTAAAACCTGGTGTAGCAGGTAAAGAGTGGTTTGATGCCGAATGACGTGAAATTATTTAAAAGAAGGAAGCCACAGAAGGGTCGTAATCGAGAAATATTAGGAGTTGAGAAGAGCGAAGTAGAAAATACTATACTAATACTATATAATAATACACTAATACTATATAAAACAGTAGTAAAATTGAAAAACTTACGCCAGGAACTGCAACAGCATACTCAGGCATATTTGCAGCGATTACAGCTGGCGACAGCTCCAACCCCATGTATTCCTGCAGCGAAGGATACATCATACCAGAAGGGGCATCCCCTGGAGCACTAGGCAATGCCTGCATTGGTGCAATTGGTCCCATCGTTGCTTGAACTTGTTCATTGTAAGCCTTCACCTGAGCTTTAGCCATACCATCAACCAACATGTCTTCCAAGCTTGGATACAGCGACATTTTGCTTTTACACTAGAATCCTGCTATAAACACTTTAATCAAACAACTGCTCACTAATACTCTCCACAATAAAATGAATATGCGCAGGAAAATATTACACAACACAATGTCAGTATATAGTAACTCATAGTCGGTGTATATACAAACATCTATCTATTGTCATACTAAATGACTAGTTGAGTACTGATAACAATAAATTGAAATAAAACTCACCAATGATACAACTGGGATGTTCTCTCAAGTAGAGTTGGTGTGATTGTCTGAATAAATTACTTAGTAATATCCTGTTTTTGTTCACTCAACCACAGCTTGCTCACACTCCTTATTCTGTAGCAATAACTGGAAACAAGAAAAATGGTTACAGAATGAGTCAACAATAGTGGAGTTCCCAAATGTACGTCAATTGTTGATGTTACTGACCCATGTCACAAGCGTTACAAAATTGTAATGTGGTGGTGAACTTTTGCACTCTGCTGTCTCCTGCCACTGCTTGTTAACGAAGCTAACTGAACTACTCACGAGAAATGACAGTGCGTGACACAAGGTTGTGTTTTAAACACATTCCAACGCGATTCAAGAAGTAACGTAGACTAAACTCTATTTTACTAACTTTGCTGTTTTTGTAAAGTTATCAAATGAGTCACGATTGTGTTTGCTAAACCGCAGGAACCATTAGAAACTCGGTGAATGTATGCAATGAATGTCGATAATAACAAATTACATCTTTTCAATGATAACAACGATGTGTAATCGTTTTTTATGCAGAATAATGTAGAGTAAAATGTTGAATAAAATTGGAATACTTACATTACACCCGACTGTCGCCACAGATTGACTGTCACTATGAATGATTATAAGCAGGCGTTGTAATGTTACATGAGGCACGGATTGAGAATAGAGGTGACGACAAACATTAGAGGGCGCTGAATGCATAAATTTCAAATTGATTAAAAGCGAAATTTGCCGATGATTGTCGACTAAACTTGCTCGGGTAATGATCGCTGCTCTCTAACTCAGCGATTTGTGCACAGATTACTCTAATTTGCACCAATTTAATGGGTTTGTATTGATATGTATAAAACATAAAAAAATTGCAAAAGTAATAAATAGTAACAATTGCCATAAACGGAGAATGTTTTTTGTTCGAAGTTATTTGTTCGGCTAGTTTTGAATAAAGCCATCTTGTGGTTGAGAAATGTATTCTTATTAGACCACCCTAACATCTTATCTCTGACCTAGCGGGTTGTGCGGGGTTTTACATAACAATATTTTCATTTTAAAAGTTCAAAAGGAACAAATACATATTTTTAAAAGTTTTATTATAAAATATAGTATAATACAACAGAATACATTTAAAAATGCAAACGCGGATGTTCGGATCAGGGGCTTTTCAACATCATCCTCTAGCTGCATGGCTGATTGAGAGGTGGAGGGAGCATCCATAGGAATCGCATTTTCAGCAGCAAAATTTTGTTCGCTGGGTTTTGAGGATGATTTGGACGGCAACGATGGCAGCAAAGTAGGCACTGCTGTGCGCTTCAAGGGTCTGTGGCCTGGAAGACAATAAGCCTTACGCTCAGAATGTCTGTTGCATATTTTCCAACAAGGTCGGACCTCCTGGCTGGACTTACTGCAAAACATTTTCAGCAGCCACTGAGCGCTCCTATAAAATATTAAACAATCATGAATGTAAAATATGATATGAAATGTAATATATAAAATCAACCTGCTCGCCTGAGGTGGAAATCTATGCAGAAAAATCCCTGCGTCTTGTTGGCCACCGCAAACAATTCAAAAGTACACCGCCATCTAACACATTAAATGAATTAGTTTCTAAGTTTTAAACTAGTAAAATAGATTACTTACATTGTTAAAATAAGAAAAAGGTATAAACGCAAATAAAAATTACAAAAAACAACCACAAGAACAACACACGTTGACCCGTGCTAATTTTGCCGACAATGCACAATTAGCACGCGGTAATACAACAGATATGGACATATCGATAATTTAAATTCCCACCGCTAAAAAATTAGTGGCGAACGCAGCGCCCCCTTCGAGGAGTTTGTCGATCAGTGAACGAGATCCCCCGTAAAGCTTGAAACTCTCTTCATTCCTCTATGATATAGACTTTCTATGATTACAAGTGTGGATGTTTTCATATGGGAATATTTAGTGTTAGTTTGGTTGCCTACGATAAATGTACGTTTTGTTATTTAATTGACATTTCATTGTTCTTTGGTTTATTAAATTACGTAAGTTACCTGAAAGAAGTCGTTTAGAGATTCGAAAAAGAGTAACCAAACCATTCCTATCCGGATTTGTGATATTGCTTATAACGCTACATTTGAATTTTGTTATAAAAATTGAAGATGCATTAAAACACAGATGGCGCTGTGTAAATGGAATTCTACTTAAAATTTGGTTAATCACGCATCTGTTAGACGCTGAACTATACGGTCAGAAAAGCAGGTAAGTTATGAAATCACACCTATCCCGGAATGGGATAGGATGGGTTAGTTAGTATTTGCAACAAGTTGTTTAAGTTCGAAAAATTAATTTTCTTCGGCAGTCAGTGATTTGATAGTAACACTGCACAACATTTGAAAATTATTCTCTTCACCGAATGCACAAACTGTAAGGATAAAGATATAAATAAACACATTAAATAAAAGGTCAGTGAAATAATGTTGGATTATTTAATTTTACAATAATTAAAAATCTGTATACTTTGATAATGATTACAAATCAATTTTGGAATACGTTTCGTTTTGATCGAACGATAAACATGTATACAAATGCGTTTCAAGTCAATTAAATAGTAATATAATATTTACAAAAAACATTTCCGCCAATATTTCCGCGCTTGCGCAATTTTTAAGTACAGTCTAAGTACAATAGTAAGTCTTAATTGTACGTAACACTACGAATAATTCTAATAGACGTTATGTAATAGAATTAAATAGATAAATAAATAATACAATAAATATAATACAAATAATTTCACTTAAACTTCCTTCAGCATGTTTCAGTGTTTCCATTTTCGACTTTATTTTTTCTTTCTTCTGTAATTTATTTGGCATTGTTTAACAACTTCATGTTTTTGTCGGTCATCTTCGGTTTCTAAATTAGTGATTGTTTAAACATTGCTTCTTTTTCTTCTTCTTCTTCGTTTTGTGGTTCGTTTCCGATTTAATTCGTGATAAATGCTTTGCTTTTCACGATTGGACATCCTAGAAAATGAAATGTTTTTTTAAAGATTTTGTTTAAGAAGTTTAAGAAAGTTATGAAATTTGGATTCACGTTAATTAGGCTAAGAGACACTTTCAAGGAAATATGGACGGGAAATAGATGAGAGGTTATGATGAAATTTTTTGAGGTTATGTTTTTTCGAGATACTTACGACACACTGAGCAGTGATTTTCATCGGTGCCATCGCCACAACCATCACGACCTGAACATGCAATGGCTGATGACCGACACCTGCCGTTCCCACAGCGCAGGGGACAGTATTCAGAAAGACGTCGACGTGCCCGCCCCCGACAAACATGTGCAGGTTCGTCGCTGCCATCACTGCAGCCGACAATGGCGTTGCAGAATTCGTACTCAGGAACACATTTTCCATCTGCACATTGGAATGTATCGGCAGGGCATCCTCGTTTTCCGGTGGCCTGGCAATCGGATTCATCTTCACCTCCGGCACAGTCCTTCACTCCATCACATCGAGCTGCTCGAGATATACAGCGGCGTGATGCCTTCCCCGTCCGGCAGCGGAATGCCTCTGAAGGGCATCGTGTCGATGTGCATTCCTCATCAGAACCATCCGTGCAATCCTTACGACCGTCGCAGACAAAGAACCAACTTATGCACGTTCCTGTGCTACGACACTGTAAAACGGTACAAGCATTTTAGGAGTATATTGTTTCCTTTTTCTTCTTTCCTCTTGTAGTTTGGTTGCTTTTAGGTTATGTTAATAGTAACAATACTAACTTGAAAAGTCCCAGGAATACATCCTCGATTACTCGCTGAGCAACTACTAGTCAGATTAGTACGAACGATACAATCGCAGACACCATCAATACACCTCGAAGAAGAATCAGCGGCGCGACATTGAAGGTCTGTTACACATGGCATTCCCAAACTGACGGCGACGTGGCTATCGTCTACTCGGGTACGTATACGAGTAGGTTTAACAGCTACAACATAACCTTAATTAAACCCTCTTAAATTAAATAAGAAGACCGGGTACGACCGGTACCACGTAGCGGCAAAATGCGGAACTAAAACGTGATATTCAAACTTTGTTCTAAAATATTTTCTAATCTGCATATTACAGAATGCGTATCCTTGTACATATCGATTCTCCATTAAATGTAGTTTGTTTTGATATGCACATTTCACCTAATTGTTGGGTAATTATTGAGATATTTATCATGTAAAAAAAGTCTCCTCCGAGAAATGTCGAGTTTTAGGTTTTTTTTTTTGTTCATATTTCCCGTATTGCTAGAATTATAAATCATGCACCAATCGATTCAGCGTGAAAATATCTTCAAACTCCTGGGACAGTCTTTTATTTGATAACTTAGAACCGATATTGTAACTCATGAAAGTTGTCAGTGAAATCATCGACGATATTAGACTCAACTTTCATGAGTTATAATATAGGTTCTATGTAATCAAATGAAAAACTGTCTCAGGCGTTTGAAGATATTTTCACGCTGAATCGATTGGTGTATGATTTATAATCTTAGCAATACGGGAAATATAAAAAAAAAGAAAAACCTAAAACTCGACATTTCTCGGAAGAGACTTTTTTACACCATAAATATCTCAATAATTACCCAACATTTAGGCGTAAATATGCATATCAAAAGAAACAATATTTTATGAGAAATTCATTCGTGTAAGAATAGGCAATCTATAACATACAGGTTAGAAAATATTTTCGGACAAAGTTTGAATTTCACATTTTAGTTCCACATTTTGCCGCGACGTGGTACCGGTCGGACCCGGACCTCTTTAATAACATCAAACTCCACCTTAAAAAACATCAAACTTACTTGGTTTCACCGTAGTCTTATAGATGGCGGCAGTGGTAGTTAACGTTGACATAAACGAAGGTTTAGGAGTGGTTGTACTCGAAAACATCCCAGCAGGGAAAGGCATTGGCGTTGAATACGGCTCCATTGTAGTACTCCTTCTTGCAAGCGCCAACCGCGTCGTTATATCCGGCCTGGACGTAGTATAAACCACTTTAGGTGTCGACAACTTTGAAGGAACGAATTTAATAGATGGCGTCGACGAGATCGGATTAGTCGAATCCGGGATTGAGTTACTCTCAATATCAGGCAGTGCTGTAGACGGCTCACTATCCGCAATCACCCCCAAGGTACTCCCAATGGCATTCGGAGTTGGCGGAGCACCAGCCGGTGCTTGACTCAAAACAGTCGGTGGTGCTGAAGGCAGAGCAAAAGTCGCTGTCGCCATTGTAGACGTTGAGGTGGTTGAAGTAGTTGACGTGGCAGGGAATGCTGATCGTACACAGGAATCCCCAACTTGTTTGAAGGGTGTATTACACTGGCAACGGCCGAAGAGATTCGGAATCAGGAAGTCGCAGTGGCTATCCGCCGTCCACAGCCGACAGTGGGCGTTCGAGTAGCACACGTTCCCAGGTCGTGCCGCTAGATGTCACACAAGGTTTGGCGAAAGATTAGTCGATTGTTTATAAATGGCGGTAGCGCAGCTAGCGGTACACACGCGCTTGTACTCGCGAAGGTCGCGGTCACGGTTTCATGTGCACATATGCCCATGTGTGCAGGAGGAGCGCAAGAAGAAGAAGAAGATGCGTTGGGTAAGCGACACGCACCTTCCGCGTAGTGAATACAACGACAAATGCGAGGAACGCGAGTGCATTCACATCAGGCGACGACGACGACGACGACATGGTGGAAGCTATAAATTTGGTCACAACAATAGGACGGAACCGATTTACGTTCATGTTAATTGGACTCGCACAGGCTGACTTGGTAAAAATAAAGGTAAAATACATATTGTATAAATTTGATTTGAGTTAATTCAGTTTTTCTTCCTTTTATTCTTTTAGTTAATTTTTTTGTTACTTTTAATTGAAAATTTTCAATGTTGTTTGGCTAGATTTTAGGTTTTCTTTATTTTTCCACTGTCTATTCTCTCAATTTCAACTCTGCAAATCTTTCAAACCTACACATCTGTTTCCAATCTTTGCATGCATTCCAAGTGCAGGTATGTATCTTCTCTTCGACCCTTGCGCTATTTCTCTGTCTTTCTTATACTATCGCTCTTTCTTTGATGCACCCTCTAGGTCTTTGTATTTCTTTACCTCGGGGAGTTAGTTTTCTGCTGCCGCACGCGCAACATCGCTGTTCCCTTCCTCTTCTCATTGTCAACTATTTCTACTTGTGTGATAATAAATCTACCGTACCCCACAAACTCTTTAATTGAGTGCAGTTGGTCACCTTACGAAAGGCACAGTTGGCAAGATTAGCCTAGAGTGGGTGTAAAGAAGATTGGGTTAGCTTAGGAGTTAGGATACGATAGGAATGGTTAAGAAAGGGTTAAGAAAGGTTAAAAAGGTTTAGGAAAGGTTATGTTGGGGATTGGGTAGGACACAGTTGATTAGGTTAGGATAAAACGTATTAAGTTAGGTAATGGTTAACGAGCTAAGTGTTGAAGAGAGAAAGAGAACGTATAGCTATAAAAAGTTTTTTTTTATTGCTGAGCCCCTCTCTCTCTCTCTCTCTCTCTTTAATACTCGCTCACTTTTAAAAATATATTCTGCGGGCCTTCCGTTTCAATTCACGTCTTCAGTGTACAATATTAAATGTGTCAATTCCCTCCACCTCCCCCGTATAATTTCGTGTCCACTCGTACACAAGTCCATGTCTCCCTAGGGCGACGTCGACGCGCCTCTCAGCTTGGGAGGCGTCTAGGTGGTCTAAGTTAATTTATAACGATGTCTATGTATCTATCAATGTAAAATCAAGTAATTTTACATTGATAGATATATTCACTTTTAATTCCAGGTGACTTAAGTCTTGATGATTGACTTTTGATGGAACTTATTCAAAACAATCGTAACTCATCTCGACTTGTAAATCTTCATCATGACTTTTGCTTTCATCTCACACGAAACAAGCAAGAAAAAAAAAACAGCAGCACTCATCAACGATAATAAGATTTAAGATTTGAGTCGGCGATGCACGAACGCCCTGCTGCGTAACGAATTACAGACGAAAAAACGCACCCAAGTAGGGAATTAATTTTAAGCTATGCGCATACAAATACGCCGGCGAGCCGCGGCGGGCGGGCATATACGGCCTATGCCGTGTTTCTCCACGGGCCAGAGTCTTTCCTCAAGAGCGTAATCATCGCAGAGAGGTGAGAGCACCTGGTTCAACGGCGCGCCGTGTTATGAGTTATTTTATGACTCCTCGCCGCTGAAGCCACCACACGTGATGCTATCGTTTTACTTCCGCGCGTGTAGACAAGCATGTCAATAACACTTGCACTTTTCACATAACTTTCATCATCCTTGTGCGTTTGGCGCCTTTGGTGCTTGTGGCAACGGTTCAATTTGCATCTACGACTCCAACGCCTACTTTAAGAAAATAAGAGCTATGAAGAAGCAAAGCAACGTAGACTTATTGTTAAACAAACTCGCATATTACATGTAATCACCTAAAGTACATAATTGATTTGCATGTAGAAGGTTCTTGCACTTGGTTGTAGTTTATTTTACTACAACCAAGTGCAAGAACTCCGAAGAGGACGGCACGGAGTGCATTAATTGTTCATTTCTTGGACATGTGCTGACTAGTGAGGAGAAGCGATGCGTGCCAATGCACCATATGTGTTGAAGCGTTTACGCATGCGCTGTTTATGTGCAGCCGGTAGCGACATCTTTGAATGAAGGGTCGAGAAAATCCTTACGAGGTGGGATGTGGTAATCGATAAGTTTGTAATGTTTAATGCGTTAACTACACACTCATAGCGTAATCATATGGCAAGGTCAAACGTGTAATAAAGTCATGAGTTAAAAGGTGGAAAATTGAGGGTATTTCTGGTTGTTTTTTGTAAGAAAAACTCTATGCGTGGTCTTAAATCGACGTTGCCGCCGTAATTGGCGTGCAATTGTGGAGGAAATCAGTGAAATGCCATTCTCTTTGTACATGATCTAAGGGAGTTTTCATATTGCAAGCAGAAAAGGCTTGAAATATAGAAACACTTAAAAAAAGTCCCTTATACGATTATAGTTAAGCCAAGAACAAAACAATAATATACATCATTAATCATATAAAGGGTTCCTTATCATTTGTGACTTAGTAAAGTCAAGTTCGATAAAGAAAGCAGGTAGTGAATTAATTGTTCGTTTCTTGGACATATGCTGACTTGTAAGTAAAAGCGATGCGTGCCAATGCATCATAAGTGTTGAAGCGTTTACGCATGCGCTGTTTATGTACAGCCGGTAGCGACATCTTTGAATGAAGGGTCGAGGAAATCCTTACGAGGTGGGATGTTGTAATCGATAAGCTTGTAATGTTTAATGAGTTAACTACACACTCATAGTGTAATCATATGGCAAGGTCAAACGTGTAATAAAGTCATGAGTTAAAAGGTGGAAAATTGAGGGTATTTCTGGTTATTTTTTGTAAGAAAAACTCTATGCGTGGTCTTAAATCGACGTTGCCGCCGTAATTCGCGTGCATTTGTGGAGGAAATCAGTGAATTCCCATTCTCTTTGTACATAATCTAAGGGAGTTTTCATATTGCAAGCAGAAAAGGTTTGAAATATATAAACACTAAAAAACGACTCTTATACGATTATAGTTAAGCCAAGAACAAAGGGTTCCTTATCATTTGTGACTTAGTAAAGTCAAGTTCGAAAAAGAAAGCACGTAGTGAATTAATTGTTCGTTTCTTGGACATATGCTGACTTGTAAGTAAAAGCGATGCGTGCCAATGCATCATAAGTGTTGAAGCGTTTACGCATGCGCTGTTTATGTGCAGCCGGTAGCGACATCTTTGAATGAAGGGTCGAGAAAATCATTACTAGGTGGGAGGTTGTAATAGACAAGCTTGTAATATTTAATGAGTTAACTACAAACTCATAGTGTAATCACATGGCAAGGTCAAACGTATAATAAAGTCATGTGTTGAAAGATGGAAAATTTACGTTGGTTTTTGTTGTTTTCACAGAAAAAAATCTATGCGTGGTCATAAATCGACGTTGTCGCCGTAATTGGCGTGCAATTGTGGAGGAAATCAGTGAAATGCCATTCTCTTTGCACGTAATCTAAGGGAGTTTTCATATTGCAAGCAGAAAAGGCTTGAAATATAGAAACACTAAAAAAACGACTATTATACGATTATAGTTAAGCCAAGAACAAAATAATAATATACATCATTAATCATATAAAGGGTTCCTTATCATTTGTTACTTAAGTAAAGTCAAGTGACTTGTAAGTAAAAGTGATGCGTACCATAGGTGTTGAAGCGTTTACGCATGCACTGTTTATGTACAGCTGGTAGCGACATCTTTGATTGAAGGGTCGAAGAAATCATTACGAGGTGGAAAGTTGTAATAAATAAGCTTGTAATGTTTAATGAGTAAACTACATACTCATAGTGTAATCACATGGCAAGGTCAAACATGTAATAAAGTCATGTGTTGAAAGGTGGAAAATTTACGTTGTTTTTTGTTGTTTTTGGCGTGCAATTGTGGAGGAAATCAGTGAAATGCCTTTTTTTGTACATAATCTAAGGGAGTTTTCATATTGAAGGCAGAGGAGGCTTGAAATATGGAAACACTAAAAAAAGGCTATTATACGATTATAGTTAAGCCAAGAACAAAATAATAACATAAATCATCAATCATGTTAAGAGCTCCTTATCATTTGTGACTAAAGTAAAGTCAAGTGACTTGTAAGTAAAAGTGATGCGTGCCAATGCGCCATAAGTGTGGAAGCGTTTACGCATGTGCTGTTTATGTACAGCCGGTAGCGATATCTCTGAATGAAGGGTCGAGGAAATTACGTGATAGGAAGTTGTAATAGACAAGCTTTGCAACGTTTAATGCGTTAATCACATAGTCATAGTGTAATCCAAGGTGTAATCATATGTCAAGGTCGAACGTGTAATAAAGTCATGTATTGCAAGGTGGAAAATTCACGTTGGTTTTTGTTGTTTTCTCAGAAAAAATCGATGCGTGGTCTTAAATCGACGTTGCCGCCGTAATTGGCGTGCAATTGTGGAGGAAATCAGTGAAGTGCCATTCTTTTTGCAAAGAATCTAAGGGGGTTTTTGTATTGAAAGCAGAAGAGGCTTGAAATATTCAAAAACTAAAAAAAACTAAAATCATCAATAATATAAAGGATTCCTTATGATTTACAAGGAAATTTCAGGTAGTTGATTTCATGATTTAATAATATGCTTTTACCATGCTTTATCCAAACCGAAAACAAACAATAACGTATAGTACACAGATCAGGTAAGCCTCTCCTTTCGCACGGCTAAAATACACTGCATAATAAGTTCGCAGTGTGTTTTAGCCTCTTTACGCACAGTGTCGTGCGTTTTACCTCTCTTTATGCAGAGCGCTTGATTGGCCGATATTTTATATGGTGAAGCTATGACAACACGAATTGTTAAGTTGGCCTTGGTGTGGAAATAAAAGTCTCGTAAGTGAAGTATATACGTTACATGTGAAAGAATTGCATATTTCGCACTAACAGAATGCAATTTCTGTTTGTGCGTAATATGCACTTTACTGCACTTATTACGTAATATATTTTTGTATGCTTTATATAAGAACGCAGTAGCCCAGTTTGTACAATCGCTTATCCAGGACCCGAGACCCTGTTGTAGGTTGTGGTCATCTCTACACGTTCCGGCAACCACACATCTATAGTTATCATTATAGAAGTCTTCTTCACCTTGGATAAAGCTAGCAACCTACCCAATGGGAAATCATATGCTCAAAGTACCCAGAAAATGTTTTGGAAGAATCCGAGGCCAAATGTCTGTCCCCGCGTAATGCATAGGCGGATAAAAGAAGAAAATGAAGCTTTATATGCGAACAATGTGAAAGTACCCTTAAGTACGCATGTCGAACGTGCGAATGTTAAGTGGCGCTGTCGATCGACGTTGTTGTTGTTGAACGCTCGGCATGTGCGCGAGAAGTGACTGATTAATGATAGGCCACGTTCGCGAGATGCGCGCTGATCGGCGTCGGTGGCGTGACGGTGCGGCGGCGAGAGTGGATTTCGTTTTCAATCGTATGATTACATTTCGCCGGACGCCAATGGGCTCAAGTGCGGTTTAAGGTTATGCGAGGTTAGGTACATGCGCGTATGTCTCTCAGCTGGTCGCCTTTATACTTACGCCCGAGACAGGTGTGCTTCCTGAATTGCAGGAAGCCGTCGACGCAGCGACAGGCGCCCTCTAGGCAGGATGAATTGGCTACTTTCATCGAGCACTGCTCTGGGACCATACAGTCGTAACCCAATAATGTTGCTGGAAGAAGAAATTAGAAATAGCTTCATCAAAATATTAACATATTCTTAGATAAGATTTAGTTACGGATATATGAAATTAACTGTTGATTATTATAATGTTAATACAAAAAATCGCAGAAGCGATTTTGAACGTTTTGTGAAACGTTTGCGGTTAGATGGCGTTAGTCTATAACTTTAACTATTTATGAAGTTTGACTAGTTCTATAAACTATAATATCAATTGTTTCCACTATTTGTCGGTAGATGGCCTTGTTGGGTAACTTTTGTTTTTATGCTGTTTAGTCAGTTATATAACGGCATTTAATTTGTCTTCAGCTATTTGTCGGCAGATGGCGCTAGTGAAATTTAACAAGTTATATAACTTCATTTTAGAAGAAGAAAATGAACTTACACTGAACACAGTAGGTGCCATTGACGCGTGCAAAGTAAGGTTGGCATGCGCACCGCCCCCGATGACACATGGATCCACTGATGTCTTCCTTGCATTGCCAATCACTCTTACATTCCGTGCCCAAACGAGCTGCATGTGTACAATATGTACAAAAGATCTGTAAAGAGAAAATACAATGATATAAAAAAAATCTACAGAAGTGTCCTGACACAAACAAATTGAAATTCATTGCTCACAAGAATGGTATTTTCTATTGGAATTTGATTCGGAAGCATTTCAAGCAATGATCGAGATTCTCACTGTCGATATTTATGATATATGCCGCGAACCAACGTTGGCAATACCTTTCTGTGACGCGGTGAACGCGTATTAACCACGACTTAATTAAAAGTGGACGTTTCTGAGTGGCAGACCTGTTGCGTAGCGCGGTGAACGCGCTGGGTCCACATGCAGACGAACGTCCTGAAGATTACAGGCCGACAACTACCAGCTGTCTGTATACTGCACGTCAAGGAAGGTAAAGATGGGAAGAACTCCGTCGTGCGTACTTACTCGCAGACATGTTGCACGCGCACTTTATTACGCACACAAGAAACGCACTATTCATGCTCCCTGGGCGCGTGCATCAGGGAACGCTGGTTCCGGTGAGAAGTTGAATCTCTTATTAACTTCCAGGAACGTGACAACATCCTGTCACGGTCGCCATATGTCGCGAACCAACGTCGGCAGCCCCTACGATTGGACCCGGCGCGTTCACCGCGTCACAAAAAAGGGGCTGCTGACGTTGGTTCGCGACAATATATGTCGATATTACGATGTTTATGATATGATATAGTTCTTCCGTCTTGTTTTACAAATTATTTGTGTATGTTTACAATTTGTGTTTGTTAGATTGTTGTGTGATATGTGTGGAATATTGTGTCTGGGAATCGAACTCAGTCCTCCTACTTGATACCTTGCTGCAATTATTATATAAGAATATATAATAATTCTGTCTGAAGTTTAACTATTTCTGACTTAATATTCAGTTTGTCTAACCTAACAGTATGTTTACAGGGTTTTTACAGGGTTGTTAACAGGGGAGCTTAATTACGCTGCGAACAATAAGCAAATCGAGAGGATAAGAAAACGAACATTAGTGAACAATGGGCAGTGTAATGTTAATTTGGAAATTTTAGATGTATTATCTTATCTTCATGAGGTTAGAGAGGTTGACAGCGAATTATATAGTCCTTCAGGAAACCGAAGAATGAGTATAGAATGGTAGTCTAAATGTAGAGTCGTAAGGTATGAGGAAAGACTAATGAGAATAGGAGAAGAGCAGTTGGTGAGACAGGTCTGTATGACAGGATCGAGTGCTAGGGAGAATGAATAGGGGCGAGAGAGAAGAAGGATATATGAGGCGGGAGGGTTATCGGAGACGGCGGTGAGGCAGGTACGGGAGAATGGGGATCGGTAGAAGGGGTAATGAGGGTGGGAGTCCGGGAAGTGGAGAGGCAAATTAGGTAGAGACGCATTGAGAGAAGCGCCTATAACCCAGGGTATCAGGCCGTACAAACTGTGGGGAGGAGACCGGAATATATTGGCTGCATAGGAAAGGGAGCGACGAGAAAAGTGACCCTGACACGTGCAAGGTCTGGTTCGGAAGAGAGAGGATGGAAAGTGTGGATGGGATGGGAGATGAGTTCAGAAAGTGTGTGCTATGTGAGGAGGGATGGGATACGTGGGAGCATTTAGCAGGAGAATGCATTTGAATGAATTAGGAATGGGCGAGAGGTATGCGAGAGGGAGGGAATGTAAAAGAGAAGAGAAGAAGAGAGGCTCGACTGGGGATGCTTACGAGGAGAGAGAGTGTACAGGAATGAAGAGTGAAGGTGTATTTATTGTGCCATATTTAATATTTTGTTAAGTTTGTTAAATAGTTGTAGAGAGATGGAAGAACGAAGTTGGATAATCTAAGAAGATATGCCAATAAAGCGCTTCGCTAATTCATTATCTGCTGACTTAAGCATTTTTGTGTTCAGCTATAGAGTGTAAGCGAGCCTTGCACATCAATCGTCATATGCATTTTTATACGTTACATTTATATGGCAAGGGACTACAATGTTGCAATATGACAAAGAAGGACGATTGGGCTCTGGCTAAGCATAGATCGTTTATTAGAATTGTGTAAACATAAACAAAAATGCCCTATAAAAAGGCGTTCAGCCGACTGAAAAAATCAGTTCGTACCAAGCCGCCGCCAGTCTTCTTCTCTTGTCGAATGTGCAACACCCTAGCCGAGATGTCCAGACACTTTTGGTGAGTCTTTAAAATAAATACTTATATTTTGCACTTAGAAATATTTTCTATTTTTCTACCATGCCTTTCCGCCCGGTTGTCATGCAAGCTAAGCCAAGCGAGTTAACCCGTATTCAAAATGTACGCGACATCATGGCACTCCGCTGTCTTGCTACCAGCGTCACGGGCTTGACTTAATTATTGTCGTTGCTCAGTGTAAGAATTTGTGCTCGCGGATCTGCACATCATCCGCAGCGTACGCACAACGTGCAAACATTAACGTTAACTTAAATTACTTTCTAAAGATGCAAAATAACTAAAATCCATCAAATTTGATGAAGTCTATATACTTTGCAGTAATAATTCCAGCATAATCCCCACATTAAGTTGAATCTCAACAGCGCCACCTACAGAGACCACCGCCCACTGCCCACCGCCCACAAACGGCAGAAACGACCACAAAACCAGCGGTTCTCACAGCAAATAATCACCGCGTTAACGACATTAGCCGTTTTTTCCACCCTGCGCGCTCGTCGAATCGTCGGCATTCATCGTCTAAGATTACACATATGCGCAGCAAATTACAGTGATTTGTGCAGGGATTTATCGCGGCGGCGCACAATGTATTTCCACGCGTCCCCTGCGATATGCATCCCAATGCACATACGGCACATTTGCTCAGCTGGGTCTTTTTTCAGCTGTGCGCGGCCGCACAGGAAGGAGGATCGCCAACAAATTGCACCGTAACCAGCTAGAGCCTTCGCCAGTGCGCGCGAGCTAACGACTCGCGAGAAAATTTAAATTGGAATAATTGCGATCCGTATGTATTATATGCATCGCTACATATTGATTGCATATTACCCCGCATGCGCGCTGCGTTTATCCAAATTGACTTAATTTGACGACTGGCAAGCAAAAGAGAGAGAGAGAGAGAGAGAGAGAGAGAGAGACAGAGGGAGTTTTCCGCCTGTTCCGCCACCACACATTATCATCATCGCCACCGTCGACGACGAGTACAAACTAAGACGATGATGTGGTGGAAATTGAGATCTCGTGTTTGTGGTGTGCATGATGCATTTGCGTGTTGCTTAAGTATTCTTAAGTTTAGTTTTACGTATCGAAATATAGATATGATGACATTGGTCACTGACAAGGGAATGCCCTAAGTGTCCGTCAGAGAAAGTATAAGATAGAGAAGCACATGTTATATTAGTGACATTGAAACAAAATTGTTTAGTTCAACCCAATTTGTTAGATGGCGCTAGTAAGTACTCGGCTATATTCGGTGTTTCCGACTAAAACATTCAAGAACACCCACTCAAAAATAACATGCATGGTAAGCAATATATTTTCAAATGATTTTAATACCCTTTGTCGAAGGAATTTTCCAACAATATGTAATATGTTCTAAAATAAAACTACAAAGTGGCGCCACTCTGAATTTGCGGCTCGGGTTGAACTAAAATCTGTTGCAAATTTCACTGCAGCACTTTTGTTATTGTAATAATAATAATATGGGTTCCAGTCTCCCTAACAAAATGTTCGCAGTCCAATTCCGATGATTCAATCGTAGCGTTCAGGTCAACTGGGATGAAAAGACAATATGATAATGCAAACGGCTGACTGTGCGCCTTCGTGGTGTAGTTGGTAACACACGTGCATGACCATACATGACATACGGAAATTGCTGGTTCAAGTCCTGTCGTAGGCATTCATCTCTGGGGGCTTTCCGACATGGATATGTTTTTTTTGTTAAATTTTTATTTGTATGTTTTTTGTATTGTTGTTATTTACAAGTATGCTTTTTTGTGTTTATACAATTGTATAAAGTTGTTTTAAAGAGTTGTTTTGAGTTGAGTTGTTGATGTATATGTTGTTGTTGTGGTAGTTCTCGCAGTGAATTTCAGGTGTCAGTAGTGTGTGAAGTTGAATGTTTAAAGTTCGTGGTTGTTGTGTTTGAAGTTGAGAGTTTGAAGTAGTGGGATTGTGTGTGTGTGTGTGTGTGTGTGTGTGTGTGTGTGTATGTATGTTTGCATATAGTCATGTTTCCTGGTCCAAACGTTAAAAGGATTTGGTCGATTAACAATCAGTACACCGAAATTTACAACGAACACAAGAAAACTTTATTCAAAATGATTTCGAATTGGATTCGTG
>JAODAC010003764.1:0-33988 GCA_027575185.1 Mimaenictus wilsoni
CGTGCCACTTGACTCTCATACCTAGCCACTCTCGCCGCTGCTTCCGATTGTATACTCATTCTACCTGATTCCTGAAGTACGACGTACCCGGGAGTGGATCTTTCCAAGCGCATCAAGTCCTTCAAGAGCCAGGTTTGTTCCGTTTCTAACGTTTTCCATTCAGCCATGCCCTATACCTCCACACCATACATGATCATAGGCTTCACACATACAGCCCAAAGTTTTATTGCTACTTCCCAGTTGTTACCCCATACATTCTCCCCATCTACTCTTAATCACTCTCCATGCACACCGCGCTTTCGCTTGTATACACTCAACGTGTTCCTTCTCCTTAGGTACTACTCCTTAGGAACTAATGTGGAACCCCAAATATTTAAACACATTCACCCTTTCCCATTTCTCTCCCATGCGTACCAACTCATCTATACCCTTCCGCCCCCCAGACCATCCATTTCGTCTTTCTCACATTTATATCCAACTCCCTTTTGTGCATATACCTCTCCACTCTCTTTAGCATAGCTGGCATTCCTGGTCTATCTTTCGCTACCAGGACGATATCATCAGCATGGGCTAGCATCCAAATTTTTTGTTTTCCGACAACCACGCCGCCATCCTGACCGTTCCTAAGAACCTCAAACAAAAAACTATATACCGCCTTAAAAAAAAAACTATAGTAATCAGAACTTCCAATTGAATATAAATCTGTTCCGAAAACAGAACGACCGGTTGTATCAAAGCCAGTTTAAGGACAAATAAACAGGAATTTTAAAATTGAAGTTGAAAATTTAGCGATGTGATCATTTTCTACAATTAATCACTTCTACAATACGTTGCCGGCTTGATAATAGCTTCTTCAGTTTAAAAGTTATGTAGTCTTGTACTTCTTTTCTAAAGGACAGTTTTAAAGTGGTAACACCAAAGTATTCCCATCAGAACATCAAGTTTTATATGATTTAGTTAAAAAATTATCCAAATAAAAAAAATATTTAAGTTCTACGAAACTAATATAAGAAAAGTCCTGTTAGTTTTGCAAATCAGTGCAAATTTAATCAAGAAAAAAAAAACCTCGGTTCAATTAAATTTATATTTAAAACTAATCTTGTGATGACGCTGTAGAATGTAGAATAAGAAGCACAAGCGTTGCGTTTTTTTCGTACTCGCCACGGAGTATTAAACTTTTTCTCATCCACATTCTCAGCTAGTTCTCGGCTGAGTCCTCATCGTCAAGTTTTTGCTTGGCGATGCCACTTTTTGGCGGCCCAAACTTTACCAAACCTCGTTTTTTTTCTTTCTCAAGGGAAAAAAGAAAAAAGGAGCCTGAATATTCTGCAGACGTGGTGAAAATCCAACAGGATTACACACATTCGCACATTAGCCTGCCACAATTAAGGATAATTAAAAAATGCGCCACGTCCTGGCTGAGGCGAAATTTCACGGTGGATTTAATCGATTGATCAATATCTCATCTTGTCGAGCGAAATGTGATTATCGAAAGAGACGCAGCTAGAGAGCGATTATTTCAGTTCTGCCAACTTCGACGCGCCCCGCTGCGTGCTCTGTTGTGCAACTGGAGACTTCGCGTTTCGCCAGCGAGCTGATAGAGTTTCACGTCGCCGGTGCACGCGCTGCGTCGTGCGCTGAGGACGACATTCATCTGTTGAAATGCGAGAGGAAACCGGGTACGCCGGGGTGGGCGCATGATTGTGACGATTGTGTGTGGGCCTATTCCGTCGACGGTGTGCTTTGTGCGCCACGCGAGCGTATAATGAAACAATGCGTAATGAACTTTCGGGCGTGTGTCAGCGCACGCTGCCATCATATCGCGCTGCGTCATTAGTTCATCGAACGGCAAATACAGTTTAATTAAAATTGGCGTATGCCAAGTTAGATAGAGAGAAAGAGAGAGGTAGAGAGAGAGAGAGAGAGAGAAGTAGTTGCTGGATGCTTTCGCATCAGTTTGTGATGATGTGTGAAACTTCTTGCTAGTGACTTTACCTTATTGTAAAATAAGTAATATAACTTTGCATATTCAAACGTAAAGTTATTTAACCAAACCGAAAGTAACTTAAACTAATCTACATCTCAACTCGTATTCTTCCCTTATCTAACTCTCCTACCCTCTAACTCCAGTAGCCTCACTTATACATGTACTACGACTCTCACATCTACTCCCACTCCTACTTCCACGCCTGTTAGTTCAACTCCTTCAAGTATACCTGCACCTCGTGCTCCCACTCCTACTACCGTTCCAATTCCCACTCGTACTCCCATGCTTTCTCTCATTTCTACTTCAATACTCACATCCCGTTCTACTATTACTCTGACTGCTTCTGCTACTATCCCTCCTAATCCTAGTCTCACTCGTACTCTTCTACATCCCACTTCCCCCTACTATTCCTGCTGTCACTCCAGCCCTCCACTCCTGGTATCATTCCCACTCCTACTCTCATTCCCTCTCTTCTCTTATTCCTACTGTCACTCCTATACCCACTCGTACTATATCAACTATTCAGACCCGTACCTTCACTGCTTCACCCACTACGACTCGTACACCTAGTTCCACATCAGTGTCTACTCTCACTAGTACTCCCACTCCTATTTCCACTCGTTCTCCTTTCATACTTTCATACGTCCGCTTGCTGACATTCGGACTCTCAGGCCCACTCCTACTCCTACTTCTATTCCTACTCTGTTACTCCCACTCGTACCACAAGAAAATATTCCGAACCGTAGTCTCCATGTTACCCCCACCCACTACTGTTGCTTCACCTACTTCTACTTTTCCGGCTATTCCCAGTCCCACTGGTACTCCGATTTCTACTCCCCCTTCCATTTCTTAGCCTATTCTCAGCAGTATTTCCATTCATTCCCCCATATTGCTCACCGCCTAATCCTTCTCCCAATCGTACACCCACAGGTTGTTCCACCATTACTCTTACTCCAACTCCCCCTCCTAATCCCATTTGTCTATTTTTACTTCTACTCTCACCCGGTAAAGAGAAAACTTTCCAATTCGTAAAAATATCCCTGTCCTATGATTGGACAATCATATGTCTCGTAAAGGCAATGGTGGATGCGCCGGGTCGTTAATGAAATGATATCCTTGCACTCACCAACAAGCAGTCGCAACAAGGACGCGAGGAGGTGTGCTTCGTGTGGTGCGCCCATAAATGACATCGCTCGCATCATTGTCGTTCCATTTTCCGGCGGCCGCCGTCGCCGCCCAAGACGCCGACGTCAATCTTCATTAATTGCTGCATCGCCACCGCGCACTCTCAACCACCCAAGCGCATACAACACACACGCTGATCACGCGCGCCACACCATTTTTCTTCGGCCTCGTAAACACGCACCTAATTTTTCAACATCAACCGCACTTTCCTGCAATCCCGGGGCCACGACTTCCTGTCTTGCTTCCTCCCTACTACTGCCCCTCGGGTTTCCAGCGCAGCCTATTCGAGAGACGGCTAGTCTAGAAGTAAAATAATTTATCCACCCTGCCTTGCCGAGCTACATGCTCAAAAGACCTATTGACTCATTGACAAAGTGTGCTCGCGTATTGATATGTTAATATCCATTATTCTTGACGGAATGATGCGAGGCATGATCTATCTGCCAGGAAGGATTAATCCTGAGCACAGGCTCATCAACGTTGCCATTTAGTGGCTGAAATGCTCGCAATGCGAATCAACAAATCAAGGATCCGCGCCGCATCTCACACTGTCGTATCGAGTGAGACAATGTCAGTTTGTGTGCGCCAGCCCCCAAAACCAGTTGGAGGAATTGACTCGCTTGGTGCGGGTTGTAATTTATGTGTTTGCATGCTGGTTGAGAGCGATATGCTCTCGGTCGGGATGTGGTGGGTTGGGAACGAGCTCGTGTTTGGGGTGGATATCAGCGATCTGCGTGGGCGAAATGGACTCCGGATGATGACCGGAAAGGAGGGATATCCCGTCGGGGGCGTGTTACGCGCGAGTGGAACGTCAGCCCGGATCGAGGAGGCGGGGGCGCGGGACGACAACAAGAGCGTGGAGCATAAGGATGATTAAAAATTTAGAAATCGCAGAGCATCCATCATCATCATGCTCAATCTCGTCGAGCGTAGTCGACAGAAATTTGTGCGAGTAAACAGATTTATTTTCAATTATGTGATCCGTTTTACATACCAAAGCATTAATTTTGCATTTTTTACAACCTCTTGTGGGTTATTCGTGAATATTTTATCATGGACCTATCAAAAGGGTAAATTAACACCCGGAATTTCAGATATAATCTGATGCTTTAACATACTCGTGGCTTCTTCCTAACGCCTAGGCTGTACCTCAACCTCAACTTATCACAAATAAGTCACAACCTAAAACCCAACCTATCTTACTTAACCAATACATTCCAAACTTTCCCATTTTCTTGAAAGCAACGAAGCTTTTAAAAGTTTAAAAAAAATCAGTTACTCTCAAAAGAATAAAGCTTTTTCCAGTGCTGTGACGTTTCCAAACTATAAATTTCCTCACGAAAAAGCATTCCCGCATGAAAATCAAACATAGAGAGAGCGTAAAAAGCTTGTAAACGCTCGCCGATGGATCGCGAATCTTTTTAATCTTTTCCGCCTCGGACAATTAATTCGCCTCTCTCGAGCAATTTAGCGCGTGTGTTCGCCGGGAGAATAAGGCGCCCGGAAAAAGGCAGGCAGGCAGGCAGGCATAAGGAGGCGGCGGTGGCGGCATCGGTGGCGACGGCCAGCGTTCGGCGGGCGTTAGCACGCAACACAAACAACAGCTCGCCGCGCCATTGAAAATTTATACATTCGCTCATTGGAGGTCGTTATAACGAGCTGCAATCCTCCGCGGAGGTACAATTAAACGGGGCGCGCGCAACGACTTGAGGAAATTTACGAGGTCAAAAGTTCTTCCGGCGATCGCGATGAAAACGGGCAAACATCGGGAAAATAAAAAGAGAGTCTGTCGGAAAAAAAAATTGAAGTTTAAGAGAACGAGGACCAAAGACGGGAGAAAACGGAAGATACGCTGGAGGGAAATGTTTTCAAAGTTACATACAAAAACAATAATGAATTAAAACGTTTAAGTTCAGGGCAGATTTATACATAGAAGTATTTATTAATTTGGGAAAAATTTGAAAATTCAGAAAATATTTGAAAATTCTTTTAAAATGAAAAAAAAAAAACCTAGAAGTTTGGAAAAATTCATGAAATTTTTGATATATGAGAAAATGTTGAAATTTCAGGACAGGAAATTTCATTTCTTGGACATTTTTTTAATCTTCAAGCTTTTTCGATATTTAGGAAAATTTTCCTTATTCAGGATTTTTTTTCTACCTTTCACTTTCAACCTGAAAATGCCTTAACTTTCTGCGAAATTTAAAAAATGTCTAACAAAAATCTTAAAATTTTGTCCAATTTTCAAAATTGGGGAAAATTTACAAACTTCTGAAAATGTCAAAATGTTGAAAATTTTCCAACATTCAGAAAAATTTTGATATTCCGAAAATATTCAACTGTACAAAAAAAAAAAACTCTCAATATATTTATGAAATATATAAAAATAATTCAATCTGCAATACAAAATCTCCCGAAAATTCAAATTTCGGGAAATCTTTCAAAATTTTGGCAAATTTTCAAAATTCGAGGAAATGTTCAAAACACAGAAAAATTCAAAATTCCCGATATTTTTATAAATCCTAAAAATACTAAAAAAAACCTTGAATAAAATGTCAAAATTCGGGAAAAGTTGTAAAATATTAATTAAAAAAAAACATAATATATTGATATTTTGACAATTTCATTCACACATTTAAAAAACAAGGGGAAAACTAGCGAAAATTATGGCAGATAAAAATCCCATAAAACGCTATTAGTTACAAACGAAAAAAGCGAGAATCTAAAAGGGCGGAAAAGCGGAAAACAGGAAATATTAGTGAATAATCTGTATGTGCCTAACTTGTGTGGCGGAGCGGACGCTGTTTACACGAACGGTTGATGTGGAAATGCGCTTTGTTTATAAATTCCGCGCGTGTTTTTGCCGTTACCGGAAATCGACGCTGGAATAACGAATGCAGAAGTGGTAGCAGAGCGCTTTTATCGATATTTACATCTGCGACGGTTAATGACAACATGCTCGGCTACACATCGAATGCAAGTTAAATACACATACACGAGCAAATACGCACAACACATACACACACACACACACACGAACGCTAAAAAACGTTTCGATTTCAACGTTAATTAAACTGGAAAGTAAAGCGCGACAACAAGCCGAGGGGATTGCGGGCGCCACAAAAACCGGAAGCCGAAGGTAAAAGGCTCGATTTTTCGGCGCGGCCTGTAATCGGGGGAAATTTCAAAGTTTGACAACTTTCAACTTTTCGCGATCAACGTTCATTTGCCTAACGCGCAAAACCAACACGGCAAATTTAATTCAATTTTTAAACCAGCTAAATTCATCATTGTTACAAGAATTCTGAGCCAAAAACATGTTAGCGCCGGGTGTCACACGGCAGAAGAGGGTTCGAATTATATGCGAAATTTAGTTAGGTCAAAAAGTCCAGTTAATTAAAATCTAAATTAATTACGTCTTAATGAAGCGATCCGCGCATCCTCCAAACATCAAATATTAATTAAAATATTAATGGAGTGTGATTATATGCGTATAATCGAGTTTTCTGCGCAATGACCGCCTTTGGAAAGCGTGCTAAAATTCACATGAGGTCACGCTAGGCGTCAAAACAATGCCGGAAATGCCGGAAATTAAATTCGCGGTGATTAGTTTTTATCGCGTGTCACCAGAATGTGCGCTGCCACGTGTGTGACTAAAGCGATTACGTCGAACTCACAGCTGATGTTATCTATAACGCTATCAGTAATCATGGTTTTTTCGAAGCCTGTGGAATGATAAATAACCGGCATATGTCGGACAAATTCATTTGTAGAGATAATTAAATCAGTTCCAGAGATGCGAGACAAATTTGCATTCGAATCATACAAATACATTTTAGAATTTTTGCAGACATTCAGAATTTTTTTTTCTAATTCCGGAAAACTCGGAAAATTTCGGAAAATTAAGGAAAGTGTGGTAAATTTGGGGAAACAACAATGGGGAAAGTTCAGTTCATATTCAAGACAATCGGTTAAATTCTAAAAATGCTAGAATAATCGAAATATAAACAAAAAAAACAAACGGAAATTTTGATAAAATTGAACATACGGGAATAATTTTAAAAATTTGGGAAATTTTTGAAAATTCTCGAAAGCACATTATGTACGTACGTATGTTCAAGTCAGTAGATCAAATTCGGAAAAATAACTTTTGGAACACTCCCGAAAATTTCGAAAACTACAGAAAATCTAAACATTCGGAAAATGTTGGACTATTCAGAAAATATCCGAAAAATTTGGAAATTCGGAAAATTTTGGAAAGATGGCAAATTTCGGAATTTCATGAAAATTCAGGAAATCTAGTATATTGTATTCAAGTCAACAGGTCAAATTCGGAAAATGTTTGACAATTGTGACAATTTTGAAAATTTTGGCTAATTCTGAAGAAAAAGTACATTTTGATAAATTTGGAAATTACCGAAATTTAGTTAATTCCTGGAAATGTTCAGAAAATTTTGCTAAGTTTTGAACTTAAAAATATATAACTTTCGAAGAATTTTGAAAATATGATAATTGAAAACGTTTTAGAAAATATTCAAAAAATAATCTAATAGGGGAAAATATGTGAAATTCTTATATCGTAAACTGAAATCAATTTGAAGTAGTAAGAAAATAAAAACGAACGAAAAATATGAAGAGGTTGTATATATCCAAAACCATGTGAACCGATAGATTTTTGTGTCACACCGCGTGGGAACTGCGCAAGTGTTTGCAAGTGTATGCATTTGTATGACAAATATGCAACGCTCGCGTAAATTTGGTTGCATACATTCAGCCACATTCGCCGCTGCAGGCGTGAAAGTAGGTTATGTTCGCGGTGACAAACGGCGAAATGTTTATGTTCGAACACACAATGCGCGCGGAAACTATTAGGTTCTTTTTAACACCCTATACATATGTGGCTCGCGTATATCATCCTCCACCACCTCCGCAGCCGCCCGGTTGCACGCCTCCACGGCCGGCCTCAAAAGCGCCCCTATATTTTTCCAACAATATCGTATACCTTCCATAAATAAATAAGTATATGTTTACGACGATATGTAATTTGCATCTTACGACATTGTCGCCGCAAACAAACGAAGTCCAAACCACACATCTACCCACCACCCTCTGCCATCAAACCGCCACCCAACCTTCGGAAATCATTCTTCGACACTTTTCGCACATATACGTGGGAATACGTCGAATGCGGCCAAACTTTTTGAGTGGCAAACTTTATGACGAGGCGGTTAGCACGCCAAATAGTAGTTTCAAGTACGCACCGCCACCATTCCACCGAACAAAACCGCCCCCAATCTACAACTACCGTCAACAAACCACCCATCCATCGGCGTCGCTCGCATACGCGTATGAATAGCGAATAAAATGAATTTCCACGTCTACGCCGTGCGTTTAATGGCAAATGCATTAATGAATTGAATCGCTGTAGTTACAACTCCGGCGGATGGCAGAGAGTCAGAGAACGCACGCCGCAAGCAAGTCGGGAACTTTATTAATTAGTGAATAAATGAAACTAGCGACGTAATTATAATTGCAAACACATTCGCACAGGTCGCACGAGTGCACAAGCGCATGGTGCAGCAAAGCGACAAATATCGTCGTAAGTAATGCATAAAAAATGTTTAAGCGACATCAAGAGACGCCAGGCTACGCAACTCAGATTCTATCAAAGTTTACGAAAGCGCAGGACACGGACGAACAGCAAGCAAACAACATACAAACGTAGGAATGCTGCAAATTTAAATATTTAAACAAACCTATCTAAATGGTAATACCCTTGAATCGATATTGATAGCATTGATGGCGTGTTCGCGAACGATAAGAAAGTGCAAGACAAATGCGAGAACGAGAATCTATCACGTAAAATATCACCGAGCGATTTGTATTCAAATCATTTGTAGCAAAAACTGCTTTTATTCCTACATCTTATCTTCTTCCTATTTTTTTTTATTTAACTATCTATTTTTAAGGATGGAATATCCTAGAAAGAGCACACAATGTCAAGAGTTTTCCAAAAAAAAAAACTATCGGAGAAAATTTACCCTTCATGTCAACAAACATTGACATAACTAGAATTTTTATCCGTTAATCCACTAAATAACACCAAGATAGAGTAATCCAAGGTTTTGCACCATCGATAACAATAAAAACTATTTTAACACTTTACGATTTTTTTACTAACACGATATTTGTTTGCTTATAGAAAGTCTATTTATATATTTCTATTATTTATGATAGTAATATATATTATATATTCTGTAGCAACGAGCAAAATTTCACACACATAGTTATTATCCTTGGAATCTTTAAAGAGTGAATTTTTAACCAGTTGCGCTGAAATCTCGCGGCGATACTCGCGCGAATGGTGGCGGCGGCGCCGGGCAGAGTTCGTCGCGGCGGGCCGTGCGACGAGATACTACGCGTATGAGAGCGGGGGCGGCGTGCACAGCATCGACAGCGCCCCGCCGTCGTGCTAGCCGAAGCTATCCCAACGTAGCCGCCTGCCGCAGGCGGCCCGTCGGCGCTTACACGTACACTTATACACATATACACATATACCCACACACACACACACACACACACATGCTAGCGACCAGCCGCCTTGCGTCGGCGGGTGAACGCCGCTGCCGCCGCATGCATACACACCGTCGCCACCTCAACCGGCTGGCCCCATCGCGTCCCCGCCGGCGCACACAATCGTGTTTGCTTTCAGTTTATTGCCGACTGCGTTAAACGTGCAACCACATCATGCCACAACAAGCTAACCCCATTCAAAAAAGGAGAGTTTTCAAGGGGGTTGGTTAACTTCTTGGAAAATTTTTGCTTGTTTTCAAGTTATGGAATTTTTGAAATTATTGGGGTATTTGAATTTCTTAGCAGTTTTCTTTGTTGAAATAAATTGAATTTTGTAAATTTCGCATAATTCTGAATAAAAGCGAAAACGTTTGCAAATTCCAGGTGATTTTGGAAAATTCGGAAAATTACGTTAAAACGTTAAAAAGGGGGAAAAAGGGTATACTTGGAAAATTTTGGAGATTCAGATATTGTGGAATATTCGCGAAATGATGGAAAAGTTTGGGAAATTTTAAGAATTCTTGGAAAATTCACAGAATTCGGGATAATATTCGGACAATTTTGAAAACGTCAATAATTTTTTAAAATTTAGAATTGTGCAGAATTCGTTGTTTCTCGATACATCGAAAAATAGTAGACATTTCTAGATAAAACGAAAGAACTCAAAACCTGGATGAAAAATTGTATGCAAATTTATAAAGAATCGAACTGCAAATTTATGAAAAATTGAAAATTCCGAAAAATATTCAAAATCTTTTTTTTAGAAATTCGGAAAATTTGAAAAACGTTGAATTCGGCAATCAATTTATAAGTTTAGTTATAACTCGTAAACTTCGACATTTTCAAAAACTTTAAATTGAAGCCAAGACAAGTTGAAGTTGAAAGTTTGTAAAACAAATTATAAAATTAATTTATAATTGTACCAATTGGAGAAGAGACATCTCCATTGGAAGGGATGACAAACGGGTGACAACATTGAAATAATTCGCGCAAAGCTGTGCTAATTAAGATGCGAACATACGTTTCGGAGAACTTTCATGAGGGTTTGGGAGGATATGAGCCGAGAGAGCACATTCATTATGATTAATTTACGCTGATCTCCGCATGTGCTACGGTAAGATTCTCGTAAACCCAGCGCATCTTAGCCTGGCGCCTCCGCCATACATGCCTAACACTCTCTAGCACTCCCCATGTTACCCCATACCAACCATCGCCATATTACCCTACACCTCTCACCCGAATCCCCGCGCCGAAGCGTAGGAGATTACCGTAGGCAACCATAAATCGTGCCAGTTGCATCTCATACCGCTAGGTATCTTACGCCTCCCGGAAAACAGGATGGGGTTCCCCTATCCACCGTGGGTCGGGCGCAAAATATTCAGGCATTAGTCACCCGCTGAACAAAACGTGTGGAAATTCCTCGTTTTTTCCTCCGCCTCTCCTACCTTCCTATCCGCGCCTCGTGACACCGAAGGTGTCGCCCGGAAAGAGGGCGGCAAAGCCGGAATTAAATTTCTTGCTTGATCGAATCCAGATTACGCAGGAATTCACGAAAAATCGGGCGGCAAACTTTTGGACGACGTGGAATAGACGAAGGGTGGCAGGTGGGGGGTAGGGGGGGTCGCGTAAAACCGTAGCTTTCATATCTTGTTCTAGTCGGGCTTAGAATTCAGCTGTTTGGAGGAGAGGTAATACCTGTTTCCAAAACGTAGGGTTTTGGATTAAAGGATTGAATGTCATTTCGGGGGCAACGATGCACGCCGCCTTTGATGCGTGTCGGGAGGAAATGAAAGGCGCGCACACGGGCAAAGGTAAATCGAAACCGTAATTATAATGTAGATGGGACGATTTTCGGGTGGTGGTTGGAGCGCTGGGTACAGGGGCTTTGGGGGGTAGCTGCACAGACGGCGGCTGACATGCACACGAAGCTCATTTCTCGCTTGTCGCCGGCGCGACACGTTGCCGCCACCAGCGAGGTCATCAAGGGCCGCGCAGCGGGAGAGACGCACAGATCGGATCGCGAGGGCGGTATTCATCGCGATGCGTCTTCCGCCTATTCCGGAAGACGTGCTCTTTCATCCCTTCAGGAGGAAAACCCAGAACTTCTATCGCCAACAATGCCCACGGATTCCTTAACCGCCGGACGAAAGAAAACAGGAGGGGAAATTGCTCGGTCTAAACCATTAAAGTTTCGCCCTGTCAAGATTTTAAACTATGCACGAAAAAGTACTTCATTCAAATCAATTAAGTGGATTGAAGTATTTCCACCGGAAATTGAGGACATTTTAATATTTTGATAAATTTTGAACTTTTGGAAAAATGTTAGGATGTCGGAAAATTGTACTTCTTGGATAGCTCGGATGCGTTTGAAAATCTTGAAAATTTCGAAAAACTTTGAATTTTTAACAAATTATAAAAATTTTGAGGTACGTAAAATTATGTAAATTTTGGGATATTTTAAATTTCGGTAACTTTGGAATATTCTGAAAATTCTGGGAAATTTTGAAAAGGCCGAATTGGGAATTAGTACATTTTGTCATTTAAAGAAATTACGTAATTTGTAATTACTTGAAAATTTTAAAATTTTGAAAAAAAATTACAAAATCCTTGGAAATTCGGGAAATGTTGAAGTTTCGGAAAATTCGAAAGTTTTTAAATCTTAGGAAACTTGCAAAATTCAGTTGCATTAGCAACTTGTGAACATTTTCAGAATTGTAGGCAATCTTGAAAAATTCGGAAAATTGAGAAATTTTAAATAAATCAGATTAAGCTTTCTGATTTATTTAAAACTAAAGTTAAGATATCGGGAAATTTTGAAAATTTGACATCTTGAGAAATTATTAGGATTTTTTTATATTTGTAATATTCTAGAATTCGTTAAGTTCGGAATCTTAATGGATATTTGGGAAAATGTTGGAAAAGTAAGAAAATTTGTCAAATTTGAAAAAAGTGCGAAATATTGGGAGGTTCGGAAAACTATTAAATTACGGAAAAATTGAATAATTCTAATAACTTTAAGTTTAAACTGTAAAAGTTTTGATCTTGGGAAAATCGGAAAATTAGCAATTCGGGAAATTCTAAATTTTTAAAATCTTGGAAACTTTTAACATTTTGAGAAACTTAGCATACTTGTAAAATTCTGAAAATTGGAACATCGTGGGAACATCCTGAAATTCTACAGTTTTGCAGAAATATGTAAAATTTGGAAATTTGGACAATTCGGAAAAATTGTAAATTTGACAAGTCTGGAAAAACGAAGATTTTGTAATTTTAGAACTAGGTAACTTAGGAAACCTCTGGAAATTTCGGGAAATTTGGGAAAGCGAGCGGAATTTTGAAAAAATCGAAAACTGAAATATTGAGAAATTCCCTTTAGAGACAATATTGAAAAAATCCGAGAAAATGAAGACTTTTTCTGGAAAATTCAACATTATCAAAACATGTAACAAGAAATCATGTAAATCAGTTCAAGAATAGTTCTCACGCCGTCTCTTTCAATTTAAATTCCTAATAGTCATAACATTTGAATGCTCATTTTCCGGCTGGTCATAGTCATAAAAACGCTCGTAAAATCCCAAAACAAAATCCAGAAAAACCACGTCAGCAAAGCAGGTGCATGGCAGATAAAATGCAAGGCAATGCCCGGCGCCTCCGCTCACACGAGGCTAATGTACCTACAAACCCTTTACGTCGCGCCTTCCGCGCTGCGCCATGCCACGCCGGGCGTGTTGTAATAAAACGCAGATATTTTATTATCCACTTGATGACAACGCCGAGGTGATAAATCGGAGAATTCAATTTTCCAGAAACTACAACTTCCTTCGGTAAAAATTCAAATTTTCAGCGCATCCTGCGGTTGACAAAAGTGGCAACTTCGCCACCGCACCGGATCGAAAACATAAATATTTATTCGGAAACACTTCGGAAACAAATCAAACGATGAAATGCTGTTTATATTTTTGTACGCCACCTGGCAGATATTGCAATATACATAGCGGAAGCCGTGCAGAGCGATTTTCTCACTTTCCATACTTTCCACGAGCTGGTATACGTCGAGAAGGAATAACATACAAAAATGCAAACATTTATCTAGGGATCTGATTGTTCTTATTTAAAATTTATGCAGGAAGAGGCGACGTAGCAGAATTCAAAATGAAAAAAACGACGACGCAAACAAATCGAGGGAAAAAAACGCGGAGGAAATTCTTAGTTTTAAAACAAAATGAGAAACCGCAATTGTCCGTTATGGTGTGTAGGTGGCTTGTTTCTCGTAATTTACCGCGTTTATTTGTAAAATTGCGCCCAGCTTGTCGCCGTAATTTGTGGCCGGTGTTGTTTTTCTCCCCCGTCGCGTCGCGTCTGTTTATATTGTTTTTATTCTTTTCGATTTCCTCGCAGCGCGCAAATGAATAAACTTGTTGTTTGCCTCGTGAGTCGCGTGTAATCACGTGGGATTTGCGGGAGCGTATAAAACATTCAGGCATTCAAACGACGGACTATCGAAAAAAACAAGAAGTAGGGAAAACTTTAAAATGTTTTCTATTTGATACAATTCTACTCATATCTAGGAATGTATACGTCAGGTGAAAACAATAACTGGAATTTATGATAGAGACTTATAAAAATTACAGACTTTCTATCTTGGTAAATACCTATAATTTTAGATACATTTTGAAAATTCTTCGAGATCATTTGAGAATTCTGATAATTTTTAAGGTGCACTGTCTGCAGCAAAGTTTCGAAAATTGACTAGTTTGGAATATACAGAAATGTTGGACATTTTAGAATTCCTGGAACGTTTTAGAATTCTAAAACATTTAACAATTCAAGGACTGTGGAAAATTGATAAGAGTTTGGAAAATTCTGTTATATTTGAAAATTCAGAAAAGTTGAAAATTCTGAAAATCAGGAACATTTTGAATATTTCGAAAATTTGGAAGTTTGTAAAATCGAGGATCTTTTGAGAATTCTGTATCTCTGAAAAATTCTACGTCTCTCGAAAATTAGAAAAAGCTGGCCGTTTAGAAAACATGAAAAATTCTAAGTATATTGGAAAATTCTGCAAACAACGAAGCTTTTGACAATTCTGAAGACTAGGAAATTTTTGACGTTAGGAAATTCTGGAACATTTGAGAATTCTGAAACTTTGAAAAGTTCTGCGACCGAGAAAAAGATTTAAATAAAGAAATTTTCTGATCGTTTAGAAAACTCTATCATATTTGAAAATTCAGAAAAGATAGAAATTCTAAAAATCAGAAAAAATGTGAATATTTTGCAAATTGGGAAGTTTGCAAAACCGAGGTTCCTTTGAGAATTCTGAATCGTTGAAAAATTCTATGACTGTGGACAAAATTTGGAAAAATTGGAATTTTCTGAAAATAAAAAACCGGAAAATTCTGAATATATTGAAAATTCTCAATAGCGCGTATATTTTGACAATTCCGAACACTTCGAAAATTATGAATTTGGAAAAATCCAGGATTTTTAGAGAATTCTGAAACTATAAAATGTAGAAACTATTTCAAAATTCTGAGAGTCTACAGAATTCTAAAAACTTGCGAAATTGTGGATATATTATTTAGGAATGTGAAAATTTGAGAATTTTTACAAATTTGGTAGTTCCCCCACTATCATGGGAGAATTCTTCTGAAATCTTCGAGAAAATTACGACAAGTAGAAAAATGCTAAAAAATATTGTTTTTTATTGAAAATTTTCAAAATATTTAAACATGAAACTAATCATATTCTATTCTACTTCACACTATCAAAGTAAAGCAAAACTATCAAAGGAAAACCTTAAATCAACCCAATTAATCCCAATTCTCAAAGTTTTTAGCAAACAAACGACAACCGTAAAACACGGAAAGAAAGTGCGCGGAATGTAAGACTTTAAAACGCTTCCGGTTTCATAGGATTTTTATGATATTCACGTAAACTCCCATCAGGTGCGAGTAATAATCATAGTTTCCGCCACGTTCCAGCAATAAAACTCCGCGAGCTAACAAAGAAGTGCCAAAGTCTTAATTATGATCATCGCATGCGGCAAAACGTGAGCGAGCATTAACGCCCTCTAAGAATAGCCTCTATCTCGTCACCATCTCGCCGCGCTCGGAATGTGCACGATTCAAAAATTCATGAACATTGAGCGACACGCGTTTGAATAATGCATGCGCGCCACGTAGTTTCGAATAAGCCCCAATCTGGAGATCTAAGGGCTAAGAAAATCGTCTGTCTGTGCGAGTAAAACCCACTCTCGGAAGACTGCCGAGTCCGGGTGTGCACCAAAACGTACTCTCGAGCAGACGTTATAATGTCCGTCGTTGGACGTACTTAAATTTCCAATAAAACTTTTCTCGCAGCGATTGCGAATCGCTTAAGAAAGCTCCTGGAAAGCGATTCAAATCCACGAGTTTTCGTTCCCACAACCGATGCGACAACGAGAACTTTTTTGATTTCGTGCTTTCACGCGGATCTCCGACAATTTGAGACGAAACCTTACCTTATTGTTGCTTATAAATATCTTATTGTTGGTTAAAAATGACAACGCTCACCTGTAACAAAGAAAGAAAATTAATAAGCATTTGATTTGACGTGGCGATGTTTGAAAAGTAATTTAAAAGTTTCCGGTTTTACTGTTTTTTAAGAATTCCTGCAGGGAGGGTGCGAGTAACTTTGGGTGAAAATACAAATAAAAGCGCAGAAAGCTCTGTTGACGGGCTGTTAGGTGGTATAAAAGGTCGCACGGCTCGTTGATCGCAGGAACGAAGAGGCAGTTTTGCCACCTCCCTGCCGCCCTCTGTTGAAGCTGATGCTGTGTGCATTGCCGCCTTTTATAAGTGGCGCTTTTCCTATTTACGCAATTTATGCGCACCCCATGTGGAGTGGATATATGCAATCTGCGCGGGTTTGATGCGATGGTGGAGGTGCTCCTAACGGCGCCTTCACCACAAAATCGCACACAAACCCACGCCAACCCTTGTGACCCACATCGATGGGGGTCGAGTGAGGGCGTCTGCACTCGTCTAATAAGAGGAAATAGGGGACGTCTTGAGAGTGCACCTGATTTTACAACCTTCTTCAGCATTACCACGCTCGTTGGAAAGCGTGAAGCTTGGCGAAAAGACGCTCATGAACCCAGTCGCCTCGTTACCTACGAAATTAACAGTTCCCGGAAACACGACGAGAGCTTACAAGTAAACTTTCCCAACCCCGAACAAATAGAACAAAATTTCGAAATAATTTTCCGCAGTTTAAACTCGGTTCCGGAAGTTTTTTTTTTTGGAGTTTCGGGGCTGAGTGTTATTCGATTGAGTTTGAACATTCGGAACATTGAGCATGTCTGATCATTGGCCCAAATTGCTCCGATTCCAATAACTCTATCGATGGCAATCCCGAATGGCAATTAAAGCGGCGAAACGATCAAACTTCTTGCATCGCAGGCGCCATCGTACGCAGCGAATGCGTATGTGTTGGGTTAGATCGACACCCAACCCCCATAGAACCCATTTTAACGCCATTAATCTCGCCTTCTTGTGCACTAGTGCTGTTACCAAACTTTCTCATACTCCGAGCCACACATGCCCCGTTTGCCTCAAAACTCGCCTCGCTGAACACGCACCATGTTTCCCTCCGTAGTCAGACGCAGCCATCCTGCAGGACTCCCAAAGTCCCTGGGTAGTTTCCCCAGGACTCCCAAAACATCCACAGCGCCTTTCCATCATTTTCCCAACCACCTCCCCCGTACCCACCACAGCCTCCCTTTTTGGCTGTATGACGTTGCATGACAGCATCGCCATCGAACGTTGATATATTGAGCCATTCAAAACCGTGCTCAACATTCCAGGAGGACAAAATCCAGCAATTAAAGTCAGCCCCGAAAACCGTCATTGCCTGGACCCTGAATCTATCAGAGGCAACGGGTTAATAACGACGTGTTAAGTAAAAACGTGACCGACATTCGCAATCAACGAAAAAAAAAAAAACTCGCATCAAATTTGTAAGGCACCAAAGATACAACCAGAAAAAGTTTCCCTAAGGAAAAATTGTCCAATTTATATGTAATACTAGCCCCTTTCCATTCCCGCACGAAAAAACCTATTCACTGCGGGGATAAAGACCAAGCGGATGCTAACAAGCTTTCGAAAATGACGACTTAATTAGTAAACTGAGTAATGGGGGGCATTTATAAAAGCTTTTCTTCATCCCTCACTGTGTGAGGAAACTTGGCGACAAGGAAGACCTCCCTGAAAGACATACCAAGTTGTCGCAAATTTATGATGACACATTTAATTAAATGTGTTGCTAGGTAGACTCAAAGCTCTTAAATTAATTTCACGCTTAATTAAGTGATTAGCTGCTTTTTTCATAACTGAAAATTAATGCCAAAACTTCATTATTGCCCTTTGTTCCCTCCCCAAACAGCCTGGGAAAACCCAAAACTAAATAGATACAAGCTTAATGAATGTGGAAAAAAAAACAGACGACAATTTTCATTGAAAGTAAATTTCCGTTTTTCCGCGTTTGTAATATTTTCTCCGTCACACGGTTGCTTGTTTTCCCCGCAACCCCAAAGTTTCCCAACTCTAGAATTATTTATAAATCTCTCGTATGTGGAATTATGAGGCTCCAGAGAGAGAGAGCGCGAGATATTTATGAGTGCAGCAGAATTCGTCGTCGTTTTTCCCCACTGCAGCATGGTAACGTAATTTGCAAATTTCTTCCGCTTCTATTTTTTTTTTTTTAACAGAGCGCGCTAAATTTGTGCTTGCGCGCCTGAACTAATCTCGCAAAGTTTAAAAGTCGCTGAAACTTCGACTAGTTGCCTGATACGCGAGAAATGCGCCGCGTTTTTGTACATCTTGCCGGCGTGCGCTTTTTCACGAAACAAAGTAGACTTTCCCAAACATAAAACACGAAATTTATGCCCGTGTCAGGTTTTCCATTTCGACGTGTTATCCTGTCCATTGGTACAGCCGCACACATGGGCCACGATCTACACGCGTTACACCAGAGGAAATAACTCCCAGTGTCCTTTTTTGTTGTTTTATTTTTATTTGCACTCCATTTACATAACCTTGCGGTTGTATGGCCGGCGCTTTGGCCTCGAAGAGATAAGAAATAAATCTTTATTTCCATGCGCCCGGGCATTGTATCATCCTGTCCGCGGATATATATTTCGGTGTCCGACGACAATATACAAAATGATCTGGTCAGAGAGCGTCGAGTCTCTGTGATGTTGAATAAGGAAAACTAGGTATAAAGAAGCGGAAAAAAGGAGATAGATAGGGGTATAGGAGAAGTCGGAGGAAGGAGGAAGAACTAGGAGGAAAAATAGGAAGAGAAGGAAATCCTACAAGATGGCAAAAGGAAAAGCGCCAACTGTGGGAAATCTATTATTAAGAGATATTGGACCCATTGACAGTGAGCTAAAGTAATTATATTTTATGGAAAAATAGAGTTTGTGTGGAGCAAATTTTATACATCTTCATTCCTGTGCCTTCATTCTAACGTTTTTCGAGCAAATCAAACCGTGGACACGCACAAAAATATAACGAAGTCTAACCTAATAGGAATCTCGAACTTGCTTACCTTGATGACGGAAATAATAAGGAAAGTCAGCACAATTTTCCATCAAGTTTTTCTCAGGAAAAAACATCGGAGAAATTTATGCTACCCCAAAATTGACATATATTTAGTGAACCTTAACTATCGTAACCCGAAATTAACTTATTATAACATTAACCTATCCAACCTAACCTCAACCTAAGGAAACTTCATCCTGAGGTAGGTCATCCTAAGGTAGGTCATCCTAAGGTAGGTCATCCTAAGGTAGGTCAAACTTTAATGCCTCCTCGGCTGACGTAATGAACGTACTAACCTAGCCTAAACTAATCATACCTAACCTCAAGCGTGCCCCACCTTAACTTCAACCTAACATCCACCTAACTTAATTTCAACTTAACTTCAACACCAACCCAACTTCAACCTAGCCCAATCTTAACCCGAACCTAACTTTGAGCAAATTTCTTAGGCAAACGTAACCTGGTTTTGATAAAATTTAAAGAAACAGAAGTTAATTTAACCTGAGTTGTCATAAACTTCATATAATAATGTTTGCTTACCTCTCAAAACGAAAATTCTAAAATATTCCAACTTTGTCGCCATTTAAGCAACTGGAAAACTAGTTTGGCTGTTGACAAAGCCCTTAAAAAATTAATAGCCTTCATTTGTATGAGACAATGTGCATGTCATATTCTCTTTGCCGCGCCTCGCCGGAGAAAATGGATTCTCCTTTTTGCGCCGCCATACTTACTTAATGATAATTATAAAGTATTCAAGCGAGAAAATTCAGCGAGAAGTGAGGAAAGTCGTCCGACTGCACTCCTAACTGATGAGTAGGCTTAGTAAAAGTGATAAATATGATGCGAAAATAGCCGGGCACAACAAAAAGCAGTCAACAATCAAGATATAAATAAAAACCGTGGACAAAGAAAGGTTTTTGGAATGGTGGGAAATAAACGGGAATGGGGAGAGTAATGTGTGAAAGCTTATCTGTTTTTATGCTTTTAGATTTTCCAACGTTTCATAAGAGTTTATTGTGTTTACTATGAAATTCAGGAAACGTTCTATTCGATATCCGGCGCCGTATTGGGTTAAGCTGAGCGCAGGGAAAACACATTTTTGCATACACCTAGAAAACGAAATGATTAGCCCCTGATAAGATGATGATATTGTTATTTCACTTTGGGGGTCGATGGGGCACGGTTGTTCTCAGGGGCTTGTTCTCGCGCTGAATTTAGGAAGCTAGTATAATTTTATGTTATGGTGCCATCCGCGCCGGGACGCCTTTCCTCCCTCCCAGTGGGTAACTGCGATATTGAAAACTTGATTTTCCGACGCTGCGCCAACTATCCGCCAAGCGGCCCAGCGCGCGGCGTTAGTGGTAGTGGTCGTAGTGGGTGTAGACCGACGGAAATTTTCGAGTTTTCGGTAATGGCAAACGGAAACCCGTTTGGGTTTCCGACCGTTGCCGTTCCGCGTTCCTCGAGTGACGCCCCAAAAACCGCTCCCGAATTTAAGCCAAGCGATATATTAATAGTTTTGCTCCCGCTTGCGTGCTTATAAAATGGAAAACTTTGTCAATGTTCAGGCTTCTTTCGTGAATGGACTCGGTTTCGAAAAACTATGTCCCGGAAGGCAGATGTGCGATAAACAAGGGGTAAATAAGGGAAAATTTTGGTAGCTTGGGGGCGGGGGGGGGGGGGAGTGAGCTTGAGGGGGTTTGCAGTGAGTTGACTACAAAACGACCAAATAACTAATTTTGAATTAGCTATTTGGAAGGGAAGAAAAACCTGTTTTCTGTTTGGATAGGAAAGAGCTGGTGGTTCGAGTGGCACGGAGTGATCGTGCTAGTGATGCCAGATTGCCGGGAAGGGAATAGAGAAAAGTGTAACAGATGTCTGCCGAGTAATCCTTCCAACCAGACCGCAATACCGCAATCCGAGAGGAGGACTCATCGGCCGTGTCGTCGTTCCGGAACATGGGAGTAATTAATCGACGGTTGGGATCGGATCGGTCTGACGACAGCAGAGCCCACGTCATCAAAATACGCACATGTGCTGCTGCACTACTACCCCTACCAAAACCACCTCTTCCTTCATCTAACTACTACCTCTATCTCTTCTCCAACTTCCTCCCCATACTTCTAACTTCTGTCCCGACCACCTCCTCCCTTGTTACCTCCTTCTCGCCTGCCCATCTACTCCCCTACTGCCTCCTCTTCTATCTGCTCCTCTTCTACTACGACTTCACCCTTCTCATGTTTTATCTCGAGAACCCAAACCTCTATTTCCTTGAAACTGGCAAATATTTTATCCTATGGATATGATAACAAAGGAAATAATTAACTCCCCCTTCCTTTCAACAAATCATCAGCAAAAGTAGCCGGCATGCCATTAAAATAATACACTCCCTAATGAGGACCGAAAACTACAGCATTCTTTAGAATGTTTTGTTTGTTGAGATGGAGATTGTTCCGACTCGTCTTTCCTGGACTCGCATGTCCTCGACAAGTAAATAGCAACTAAAAATGCAAAACATTCTTCCGCTCATGAACGACTCGCCTTTTCAAAGTACACCTAGTCTAGAAGACGACGACGACGCCGACGAGCTGGCAGTTCAGGAATCCTTTCTATCCTTCTATCTCGCCGTCTTCGCTTGCTCCTGGCGAGGCCACCGCCACTCACTTCACTCCTCTCGTCGAAAACTAATTCGCACAAAGGCAACTTACAAATGCATGGCGCTAGTCTTTCGCCCCGGCGCGGCGTGCGCTCTACTAAAACCCAGCCCACCAACCCTTTACCCGTGATTCCGTTTTGAGCCTGTAACTTACTACCCCAATCCGCACGGCCCACCACCCCGGGCTTAGCCTCGGCGCGAGCACAGCAAGTAGTCGCAGAGTGGTGGTAGAAGTACTACCAGTTTCCGAACATGATGCCATCGCAGGGATGGTCGTGGTCGGGCAGAGATAGGCGATTCTTGGGCAAAGCCACAACTCACCAAAGTCGGGCGCGGGGGGCGCAAAATGCAAAGAGCATCGTGCCCGCAAAATACACCCGACTATATCGCCCCCAGCCGTACATCCACCAGCGAATGGTCTCAATGGCCGATAAAGAATAAACACGTTGACCTCGAGTAGAGTGGTTGCAGGCCTGTTTCTCCCACAAGGGTTATTTCGGGCCAATCCTCGACTATTTCTATCTATTCGAGTACATGTTCACTCTTAAAAGGAGTGGAGTGCATAAAAAGTTGAAAGACAAGAGAGGTCAATCTATAGCAAATACTACTACGAATGCTACAATTTCTCATGATATTCGGCATGAACAGGAAATGCGGAACCGGAAACCCTCTAGTGGAACACAATTATTATACGAGCACTATTCTATAAATGTATAAGAAACAAGCACGCACTTACCAACAATGCTGTTGGTAAGCTGTCGGTCGGTTGTAAATCTGTTACTTCCGGTTAGAAAAAAGTGGTCAAACAAAAAGTTAAATCAGCTTCAAACATTGTTAATTTCAAATATCGGCAGAAGGAAGTAAAGGGATTAAACAACGAAATCTGGAAACCGGAAGTAACCGGATGTGGGGAAAAGCAAACGGTGCAAACCTAAACTCTCTCATGATGTGCAATAGCAACCAAAAATGAGGATCCGTAAATTATAATATCAGCAACCGGAAGTAGCTATAACCTCAATATTATTACATAATTACTGTAGAATTACATTTCTATATGCTGCAAACGTTTCAAAACAAAAAGTTGGAAACATAAAAAGTTTACCGGAAATACGGAACATGTAACACCCATAATGGAAATCCATAAACCGGAAGTAACCTAGAGTAATGTTCGCAGGATTATTAACCCTGTCATAAATAATAATTACATCAAAATAAAATAGCATTCTACGATAAGTCCGTAAGTAAAAGCAATTAAGTTAAAAGCGAAAAAAGATTAAACTTCCGGATACTCGTCAATTTTGAAATTATATATCGCTGTCAGTATTGCAGTGAATGTTAACCTAGAGAAGAAAGTACTACGAAAACTTCAAGTTCACACTGTAGTAGAAACCGGAAATTGTAAAATTGTCAACCGGAAGAAGTCGTGAACTCTAGAACAGAACACAATTCGATGGAAATTCTACAAAGTTTACGAATTGGTTAATACCGTAAATAGGTTGTAAATCTGTCATTTCCGGTTTTAAAAAATGGAAACAAAAATTTAATCGGAATCAGACATTATTAATTCTAATTTTCGAACGACTGGCCAGAAGGCAGTAGGGAACTGGCAACGCCGAAAATAGGAAGGCGGAAACAGGAAGTAAGTTAAAATGTTTTCAGGATTATCAAAACTATCATATATAATACTAACATCACAATAAAATATTTTTCCATGATAAGTCAGTAATAGCAATAATAATAGGATTATGTTAAAATCAGATTAAACTTCCGGGTTCACGGAATAAAGGTACGTTTTCGGCGTGTGTGAAATAAACCGGAGTCAGTATTATTCAGGATAAACAACAGGGCCAACAGGAGTGGCAACAACTTCGAATATACAATTTCTCACGGCATATTGTAGAAACCGGAAATGTGGAATCGAAAATTATTACACTTGGAACAACGAATCATAAACTATAATAGAAAACTTGCAAAGAAAATAAATTCTATAAATTGTACGCGCTGGTATCAAATAAAAATAGGTTGTAAATCTGTTATTTCCGGTCTCTAAAAAAATTAACACACAACAGTTAATCTGTATCAAACATTATGAATTGCAAATTTCTAACGGCAGAAGGAAAAAGGCAACTGGAAATGCAAAAAAAGGGAAACCGGAAACAGGAAGTAGCTTAGAATAATGTTAGCGGAATTATCAAACCCATCATATATCATAATTACATCACAATAAAATAGCATTCCGCGATAAATCAGAGCGTAATAGCTATTAACTTAAAATCGGATTAAATTTCCGGTTACGCGGAATTCAGGTATGTTTTCGGCGCATTTGAAATTCTAAACCGAGGTCAGTGTTATACAACGCGTTCCGTAATCGACCATAATACGTGCCCCGATTCCACAATAAATGACCGTCCTGTGTGCGTGTGTTGCAAAACGGCAAAGATTCGCGTGTTTTAATGGTGCATAAATCTCGCCCGCCCGTTGCTGGACGCACAACGACCAAAGTCTCGAAAAATACCCGACTTCGTCCCGCCGAAAACGAATAAATCGTCGACTTTTTTCCGGTCCGGGAGCGACGGGGGTATGCGAAATCGCCGCAAGACGTTACCGACGTGGTAACAATGTGCAAATCGATTCCTAAATCAAGCTATCAGCAACACGATGCAATTGAGCAACTCGGAAAATTGAGCTACAATCGAATCAGGAAAAGGTTCCGGTTAAACCCCTACAACTTAGGGCGAAACCTGTAGAAAATTGTAGATTTTATATTTGCTTCTCGTTGTATTTGAGCGCATAGAAGTAGAACAAATGTTGGAATGTAATTGAAAAAAAATGGGCGGGAAAACGTTCGACACGCCGGCATTCAGTGGGTGGTGAAGCTGAAGAGTGGCGAAACGAGGGGAAAGAGGCGAAAAACCTTTAATCGAATTCGAACGAATCAAATCCGGTTACACAGCACGCAAAGCCTCCCCCAACAACGTTGCGCGCAATTACTTTAATTACTTTTATTTCATTTGCTGATTTTATTCAGGCGCTGAATCGTTGGCGACCGTGACAGGACAGGCGGGCGGCATGCTGGGTGCATGCTAATTAAAGTCGCGATTAAATTATTAATCAACATCAAGTGGCAGTGACACAGAAAGCCCATGGGGGGGGGGAGCACCAGAGAATGTTGATTCACTTGGCGACTCTGGTAGTGCCAAGTAGTGAGCTGGTGCACGTTTTGAGGTTATGACGGCTTTTGGATGTCGCCAGCCGAAAGTAGATAACACCGCAAACAAGAGCAAGAGCAAACGGGCGGTTGGTTGGGTGGGTAGTTGATGTTTTCACTCTGAGACTTGATTTTAAACGTCTTATCGACCCGTCACACACACACACACACACACACACACCAGGCGGTTAGCAGATACTCTAAAGAGTCAGATGGTGACTCTGACTCCCAACGAAATGGACGGAGGCGTCGAGGAACTGAGTAATATTCAAACGCTTGTGTTGTGTTTGCCAACGGCCAACAAACAGCGACAAATCTTGTTCACTGTCGTTGCAAAATCTCCACCACCCATCCCGGTGCTGGTGGTGGAGCAAATACTAGAAAAAAACTAGAGTCTGCGGAGTCAGCTGCAAGTTACAAGTTGGAAAAGTTGAAGAATTTCATGTGATACCTACCCTCACACTCATGGTATAAACCTCCGTCCCAACCTCCTCCTCTCCACACACAACAAACAAAAAGTAACTGTGAGGTCCAAACCGAAAAATCCTTCGGACTTCCCAGGCTTCCCACGCGTCCCAATTCATGCGCTTGACACATTCCAGCGCGTGTGGCCTTTGTATGCGACCGCCGAGTGGGCGCACAGGGGGTCTGGTATTCCTTGGGGGCATTTACATTCATCGATCTATTCCGCGGGTGCAAATTTCGGCTCGTTCCACCGAGCGAGCAGAGTCGGGCCGTGTTGCGATTGGAAACCGGTGGCAACTTGGGAGCTCGGGAGGTGACGCTGGAGAAGGAGAGGCAGGAAGGGTATGAAGAAAAAAAGTGGTTTCGCAGCCAAAGTGGAATTGGGCGCAAATCTGGCGATAAAAAAAGGGCCCTGCTCAAGCAGTCGCTGGGCGGCTCAAGGCGTCCTGAGGTTTGCGCCTGGAATGTCGAGAAGCCGATCACTTTCCCCCGTAATCCACTTGCAAAGAGATGAACTTTGCTATTATCATCATCCGCCAAAACCCCGCGATTCATGGCGCACGCACGAATTGCGTTAAAAAAGGCGAGCCTTCGATATTTATATTTTATATGAATAAATTCAATATTTTCTTCTTTGCTTTGCCGATATTTTATGAAAATATAGCAAGACTTTGCATAAATCCGTAGCTGAATTTTTTAGTTTTATAGACCTACCCTAAGTTAACTTAACTTTTGTGTTAAGTCAGGTCCCCACTTAACACAAAAGTGACTTAGAGCCACGAAACTTCTGTCCTGAACTTTTCGTATCCGCTTCCAATCAGAGGATTTATTTAGGTATGGTAAAAGTTAACTTGACTTAGGGAGAATCTTGAATAATTTATAGAGGTCTGGACCTGATATGTGCGAACAAGATAACGGCAGTGGGCCTGAAGCTACTTGACCTTGGGAATTTGACTTGTCCTAACCTAACCCAATTGAACTTAACGTCTAACGCATCATCATCAAGCAAAATCTATCGCAAGTGATCCTATTCTAAAATAGGAAAATGGGAGACGATAGATCTAGAACAAGGTATTATTACAATCTACCCTATTATTAATCTACCCTAAAGTGGAACTAGCCAGGACCTTTGAGTATTATCATTATGGTATTCATGTCCCAGCACAAGATTTGGATATGCCTAAGGAAACTTCATGTAATGAAGCTTTATTGAATACGGGCTAGTCCTACCGTATTCTAAGTTGACCTAGCTTTACTTAATAAGGAATTATCTAGGTCGACCCAGATCCTAATCTAACTAAACCTAACTTCTAACGCAACACATCATGACTCACTTCAATGCAACTTGATCTACTGAGTAATCCGATCCTATCCTCTCCTTTATTTTAACCCCCACCCTTGGAACAAGCAAGAAGCCAATCTAATCTACCCAGAAGTGGAACAATCAAAACATAATCTGTTCTCAAACAGATCAGAGCCCTAACCTAACCATAAATAAATTTGACTTAAAGTAGAACGAGCTAGGATCTTTACGTATTGACGTTATGGTAGTCATGTCCCAGAGCAAGACTTGAGTATGACTAAGGAAACTTCGCTTAATGAAGCTTTATTGAAAACGGGCTGTTCCTACCGTATTCTAAGTTGACCTAGCTTGACTTAGTAAGGAATTATCAGGGTCAGCTCTTACGACCCTATCCTAACCCTAAACCTAACCTCTAACGCAACACATCATGACTCACCTTAATGCAACTTATTCTATTGTGTAATCCGATCCTATCCTCTCCTTTACTTTAACCCCCACTCCTGGAACAAGCAAGAATCTAATCTAATCTACCCAGAAGTGGAACAAACAAACCATAATCTGTTCTCAAATAGATCAGAGCCCTAACCTAACCATAAATAACTTTGACTTAAAGTGGAACGAGTTAGGATCTTTACGTGTTGACGTTATGGTATGCATGTCCCAGCGCAAGATTTGAGTATGACTAAGGAAACTTCGCTTAATGAAGCCTTATTGAAAACGGGCTGTTCCTACCGTATTCTAAGTTGACCTAGTAAGGAATTATCAAGGTCAGCTCTTACGACCCTATCTTAATCTACCTAAACCTAACCTCTAATGCAACACATCATGACTCACCTCAATGCAACTTATGGAACAAGCAAGAATCTAATCCAATCTACCCAGAAGTGGAACAAACAAAACATAATCTGTTCTCAAACAGATCAGAGCCCTAACCTAACCATAAATAACTTTGACCTAATACAAAATAGCGTTTGATGTGCCTCTGCTTGAATAGCCATGGTATGCAAACACATCACTAAATTAATCTAAGCCCACTTGACGTGAACGTTGCTGTGTTGCATCCAGCAAAACGCGAGCTGGCCACTCACTGGGCGTGGCCATAACCACACCAAAACCCCCTAAACTTTACCAAACCCCCGAATTGCACATGGCACCAGCCTCGCAAATGGTACTTCATACGACTATGATTGTAACAGCCATTTCAACAAACCTGGTCCCCGCACCAGTACGCCGGCGGCACTACAGACAGCACCCACTCGACGATTAAACGTTAACGGTAATTAACCTACCAAACCACACATGTTATCAAATCCTGTAAATTGGTTAAAAGCACATTTTAGCCGCGGTGACGTTTAATCATGGGCGCGGGGCGCGGGGGGTGCCCACTGTCCCCAGGCCCACTCCACTCACGCGTCAGTTCAAAAGCGGCCGCGAGCCGTGGCGTGGCTTCGGGCTACTTTCGTGTCGCTCGTGTCCCATGATTGAAAACTCGTTGCCGTGTCATTACATCGTCGATGGAAGATGGAAGCACAATCAGATGTGGCTGCATATCGATTTACTCATCCGCAATTTCGGTGGGTTTTGCCGGGGCCACGATTCCATAGCGCATAGTTTCGGGAAATATTTGCGTGCAAATGCGCAGAATTCGCCATCATCAATTACACGTGAATGTTTAATGCGCAATTTTGACTTGACGAGCCCGATGCTGGCGCTTCCATGATTTATCGGATGGTATTATGGCCGGATGCAAAGGTATTTTTGTCGGTCTCAAACGACCCGTAACGAAAGGTGATTAATTAAGTATTTATGAACCTGGAAGCATGTGACTCAATACTCCTAGGGTCACTAGGAATTCTTCCTACTTACAAAGGTCTAGACGAGCTTTCAGAGGGATGATCAAAAGCATGTTTGGAAATATCAGAGATTGGCCCTTATAGAATATTCTAACCGAGCTAAATGTTGGGCATTTCAATATATACTAAGGCCAATCAGAAATATTTATGAACCTTAAATTAAGAAACTGGGTACTTGTGAGTATAGAACGGTTACTGCCTGGTTCCAAAGATCTAAGAGATTTATTGAAGGACACAAGTTTTCGAAGAAGGATCACCAACCTTCAAAGAAATATTTCCATCGAAAAAGCCATAAGGCTAAGGAAGATATTAGATTTTCAACATCTCCTAATCACATTTCTAACACTAGAAATCCATCTAAATTCTTATTGCTCAAATCTGCTTCAGCTCCCAATTCAGCTGAACAAGTCGGTACTCACCCGCACATACCCGATCCTGGTACCTACAAAATTCATCAGATTGACTCCTAGAATACGGCTTAATTTTAGGAGGAGGTTTCACTAAGGCCATTGATTCTTCAGAAACCGATCCAGGAACTGGTAGGCCTTTTTTTACTAAATGAACTTTCAATTTCGAAAGGTCCCTCAAAGAGCACATAACTTGGGAAGATCCTAGTCAAATAATCACCCTTAATCTACTCTCTAAAACTAAAAATTCATCAAAATTACGCTTAGTCTTATTTGTTCCACTTCCTTCCAAGTCCAACTTAGATAGTCTGAACAAAATTCAATTATTTGGTCTCCCTAACAAGCCCATTCCTAGTGCTCCCAGAATTCATCGGATAATTTCCTAGAAAACTCCGGAACTTATTTTTATGGTTCTCAAGCGACTCAAAACGAAGGTGATTAATTAAGTATTTATGAACTTGGCATTAAGTTGGCTGCGCGAGTTGCGTCGTCGTCTACGTCGCCGTCGCCTGGCATCCCGGAAAGTTGTCGATAGTTTCGTAAAATTGCCTGCATTTCGCCACGGCTTCACTCGCCAAACGCACATAATTCGCGTTCTATTAAAAATTTTCATCTCGACCTGCCGTCTCGCCTTGCCATCGCAGTCGTCGTCGTCGTCGTCGACGCAGCGACGATAAGTCCATTTCGCCAATTGGGAAATCGCACTCTGGCGACGACCGACGCGAGCGCACTCAATACGCCTTGCGACGAAGAAGTGAGAAAATTTCATATTGAAATTACTCAAACCCCCGGCGCGCCGCTGCCTTTGTCCCATTGTCGGATCGAGAAATTCACGTTGCGGAAAAACGCGCCGCGCAGGCCGACTTCTTTTTGCTTACATTGCGCCTTCCGAGCGCAAGACGGAAAAGTGCATGAATGCCATTGAAAAATAAGAAAACTTTCGGCTATAAATTGGAAGTTAGCGCAACTTTTGTTTTCCTCAACTTCACCAGCGACGACTGTTTTTCCTGTTGCCCGCTCGTCTCTCCGCAGATCGTGACCGTATCGCCGAAGCATTTCCCGTTTATCCATCGAAAATATTAAATTTCAATTCAGCCGAAAATGTTTGTCATTTCCTGCAAATTTCTTCTATTTTCCGATTGTCCTGTCACTGTCATCATCATAGAGAGACGTCGTCGTTGGCGACGTCGTTGCCAACAAAGTGAATCGCGGAAACGTGTTACGCATTTTATTCATTCTATTGTTCGATATGAGATGGCGCGAAAGAATGGAAAACGCTGGCGGAAATCAAGATAGCGCAAAATATCTCCCGACTGCGCCCGTCATGCTGCGATATTTAGTGATCGCCGTAATCCCGAAATTGAGATGCGTCTTCGTAATAAAGAGAATGTAGTACACCGGTATTATATGGTATTAGGGATGGGTGGGCTAGGGCAGATGGATCTGGAGTGGAGTAGAGTAGAGGAGAGAAAGAGAGAGAGAGAGAGAGAACGTGGAGTAGAAAAAGAGAAGAGAAAGAGAGAGAATGTGGAGTAGAAAAAGAGAAGAGAAAGAGAGAGAACGTGGAGTAGAAAAAGAGAAGAGAAAGAGACAGGGGTATTATCGAAGATGACGCGTGAGGGGGCATGAGGGGGAAGTGGGAGGGACGCAATCGGGCGGTTGGGAAATGGGCCCAGGTCCAGGAGTTGCCATGACGCTGCCTAACACGTTGCCAAATATTCCAATCGCGTGCCCCGTGTGCGCTCGTGGTGCTCATATTGGAAATAAAGCCCGAAATTTACTTCCTAGATGCTACCTCAACAGATGTCTTTGTCGGGGGATTCAATTTTTAGCTATATCATTACAGGAATCTGATTTCTTTTAATATTGGAGTAAAACACTGTACTTAAACGCAGTTTAGAAACATTATAAGTTAACGTACTAGTAAAATCTGACATTTTCATTTGCAGGAGGCTTTCAGAGGAGGTCATAGACCTTAAGCTGACACCGACTAGTTCTAATGAATTTCGAACCTCCAGAAAAAGAGCACAGCTGCTAAAAGTAGGTTTGGACTAGGATTGGGGATAGTGAAGGTGTTCCATACCTTTTTTAAGACAATAATCCAAAAATTATGTTTGAAAAATCTTTCAAGAATACAAAACAGTTACTACTCTTAATGAGATAGTGGACTCATCAGTCTGTGGATAGAAACTATTAAGAGTTTACCTGACCTTCGATTATTCAAAGTTTGTGGGGGTTTGAGTGTTTCAGACGGCAGAGACGAAACTCTACAACTTTCAAAGGAACACAAGTTCGAGGAATTTCCCTTGGTCTCTCAAGAACCTTCCTGAAACTAACAAAAAGATACATAATATACCCAGGAAAGAAGACTTTCCATTTTCTTGTACTCAGCATATAATATCTCTTACAAGAATTGTACAAACATAGAAAACCTTCTTTTGGTGGAGACGGGTTCGAGACTAAAATAAACCAATTTACCTGCCGATTTTAAAGCAAATCATTCCCTAAATTCCACTTATTATTCATAATAGAATTTAGGAAGAGGTCGTTTGGAAGTGGGCAACATATTTATAAACCCATAAAATACCCTAACAATGAATAAATCCAAAATTAATGATGTCCAAATTAAAACAGCATAATAACTACGAACTACCAAACCCCAGCCGCAACCAAATTGAATCCCCATATCAGATTATAAATCACCCTCAGCCGTGGTACGAGCGTCTTAATCCCAAAAATTAATCGCTCATTAAACCCGCGTTTCGCCATTAAGCACCCGCAGGACCCGGGTGGTCCGGGAAACCGCGTCGCGCATCACACCACGGCAGGCCTGCCTGCCTGCCTTGCAACAAGGACCCGTACAAGCTGGCACCGCACGCTAAGCAGGCTGTCGCTTGATCATTGTGGCATAATTTATCTGGATATAACCTGTGGCGAGGCGACAGCAACGGGGATGGGTTTCGGGCCGCGGGGAAAAGAGTAACATTGCAGCCGGCAACCAGCTTCCTTCAGCCCACACACACACCGATTGTGAGGCATCTACCCTAACCTTCTCTCAGCCTATCCTCATCCTCATCCTGCCCCAATCCCCATAGACGCCCATCAACCTCCCAACTACCCTCAAACCCCCTCAAACCCACTTCAAACCCCCACCTTCTAACCACCCTCAACCAAACTCCTAGACCAACCCAGCCTTCCCACAGAACTCAAGCATGATTTCAATTAACTGCACCGAGAGTTGTTGTGGACCACACACCGACACACCGAAACACATAGTGGCATCGCACCCTCCTCCCTTTTAACTAAACCCCTTCGAACCCATTCTCTCTCCTTCCCTCCTGCTAGGAGAGGGAGGTTGAGGCCCACTTGCCGCAGGATGCAGTATGCGGATAAATAATTAAACGGCCACGTAATAGCTTTCCCGTCGATGGCATCTCATCAATAATTAATCGCCAAAATGGTAATGCATCTAATCAGACTTCTAATACGACTTATAATGAGACACACTTACCCTCTTATATAATACAACTCGATGTACACGTATACAAAGCGGTGGTTCGTTGGTTGTGCTTACCTGAAACAAAAACGTTCGCACTTTAGTTGTTGTTGTTGCTGATTTTCACATGTTAAAATGGGGAAAATTTGCGCATTTTCACACTCAGCGTAAACAGACTCGGCTACAATAACACCGCGTACTTGTACGCTCTGACTCAGCAATGAAGTGTATTACGCGTAACAAGGTATCAACGAACAAGTGTGCGAAAACATGAATTGCAAGATTTAACTTTGGAATTAAAGGCAAAGTTTTCGCGAACGACCCACCCTTCCCCTCCAGACCAAAAGTGCAAAAGGCGAATGGGGGGCGAAAATTCCAGCTGCCTGCTGGAGGCTTGGCTTTACAGCATTCAGCAGGCAGGGCGCAAAAACACAAGCGAAATTGTGCGACAGGATAAAACAAGCTGTAACAAGAATTTGCGAAAGTTGGCCAGCAGGAGAGCAGGAATGCTTGATTAACGCAGGTTTTTATGTCATGTCAAGTGGTTCTTAACCTTTTAGCGGTGTTTTATATACTTTAACATTGCCTAATCTAGTTGGGAATTTAAATAAATTTGCGCTAAATTTTATTTTGCATATATTTGGCTTAGTTTTCCTTTGGTTATTCATGTTGAAAGAACAACTTTTTGTTGACAAATATTTCCGACAGACACATTTTAATGACACAAACTGTGCTATAAGTTCCATACGTATATAAAATTGCATGAATATTTAATTTTTAATTTCATTATTGAAACGCCAAGTAATAACTAACAAAATTAATGTTTTAATAAAATGTTGGGACTGTTAAACAAACATCACTATTTTGCATTATTAAAGTGTAGATGCCGCGATCAAGCAAACCAGTGTCCACTTCTCAAGAGAGTATACACAAGAGTATACACAGGACAGTTGGATAAAATTGGATTGCGGGTAGCACCAGAAAAAACTGAGCTGCTGTATGTGACTGGCCACCGGAAAGTCCCAACAACTCCTCAACTGCTAGGTGGCACCCATATCATCCCTCGGGACTGCATCAAATGCTTGAGTGTACTCTTCGATGGAATGTAATGTAGAGTAATATAGAGTAATGTAGAGTAATATAGAGTAATGTAGAACGACAGATAAACCGGCTTTTCCCTGAAAAGGATAGTACGCACTCAAGCAGAAGACGACTGATTGCAAGCGTTGTTAACTCAACAATCATGTATGCCGCACCTGTGTGGCACGAAGCAA
>JAODAC010003775.1:6135-33961 GCA_027575185.1 Mimaenictus wilsoni
AAAAAAAGTTGTTTAATTAAATTCTTATAGACTTGAAAGTAAACCAGTCGAGTATCAGGTATATGGTTTGATAGAATATTGTTTTTGTGTGATTTCTATACCGGTTAATACTACTTCTATCGAAGGATAAATTGGCAAAGCAACCTCTGGGGTGGAAATACAAATCCGTGATGTTGAAACGAAGCAATCGTTAGGTCCCAAATAGAACGGAGAGATTTGTGTTAGAGGAGATTCAGTATTGAAGGAATATTATGGGAATTCGGTTGTTACAAGAAAAACGATAACAGTTGACGGGTTATGACGAGAATATTTTTACAGTGGATCGTCTAAAAGAAGTGATCAAATTTAAGGCATTTCAACCAGCTGAATTAGAAGGTCTGCTCATTGTTCATCCAGAAGGACAGGATGCTGCTATTGTAGGACAACCTGATGAAGCAGTTGGTGAATTGCCCTTGGCTTTTATTGTTAAACAACCTGGAGTAAAGTTAAACGAACATGAACCTATTGAATACAACAACTATTAACGTATGATGGTATTCTGGATCCTCGTTCATTTGAACCTAGAACCATTTTTGCTTGGTGCGTCAGGAATTTATGGATTATCACCCAAGAATAATTTCAATGAACTCAAAAAGTAATATTGTGTTTAACATGAAATATTATTTAATCGAGCCTATGCTCAATTCGAGAAACACCAGAAAATATCAACTAGAATACAAACAACATCTAGAAATACAAGTGATTTCTAGAGATGAACCTATCCATATTGTACCGATTGCCAAAGCAAGAGTGCCATTAGGCTCTTCATCTTTTTCCATGGCGCGACGCCCCGCTAACGAGCCTTGACTTCACCGGCAACCAAATACTCATAACCCGGAGACATTTCGTTTACCACTCAACTATCAGAAGCAGAACCACTAAAACCACCAAGCAACACAACATCACCTTGTGAGTATAACATAACATTGGAAACTGTGCCGCACGTGCCCCTGTTAATGCTGGGCCGATATCCCAAGCAAACAGCACACCCTGATAACTTGTCTCCCGGATGTAACTCAGACCTCCACTAGAATCCTTACTACATTACTGTGATCTTAAATGTGAATACTATTCTGCACCACGTTTTATCTGAAATGGGAGTGCTGTGGCTGTTACGAACGGCCCGGCAATTTTAGGTATTTTTATGTATATAGAAGTAGATTAGTCTATAGATAAGGCCTTTCAAAGTTTATTTAAGTCGATCACTGCAGCATATTTATATGGCAAAATGATAGCTGATGAAGGAAACTGGAGAGCTTTTACAGCCTACGCGAAATCCTTGTTACAGGTCAAACACAAGGAGGAAACTGATTTACCTGAGCAAGGCTACCGAGTGCAGTGCATGCAAATTCTCTGGTATCCCACAACTGATTGTTCCAGAAGGGGATGAAAATATACCTAAAGAAATTTCAATCGGTAAGCAAGTCTGAAATTAAACACCGTATGACAAACATCGTATCTCAACTTGCTGGCTAAAAGGTTAAAAGGCAATAAAAAGGGCATAAAGAAAAAGGTATCCGGTGTCTGAAGCCAGATGCCCAATTCTGGCATGACAATTTCTAGTTCTATTTTTAGTTCTAGTCTAGTCTAGTTCTAGTCTCTATTTTTATAGATTTAGTTGACGCCAAAGATTTTGAAAACTCAGTTAGAAAGCGACGCTGGCTGACATTTCAGACGCCTCAGTCCCAAAAGTTCGATAACGGCTCCCCACGGAGCGGCCCAGGTCCGGTCGTAGACAAAAAATTGTATGCCTTTTTAGCACGTGAAAGTGCTCGCAGCAAAAGCAAAAGATGTCCGGCCTCTTGGACTGGATGTTTCAAAAAATTCAACTATGTTTAGTGTTAGGTTTAGCATTTTAGACAAGACGCCGACGGTGCTTCTTTTCGACGAATATCGAGTTTCGGACACTCTGTATCAGTTGCGAAATTTGAGGCACATTACAACTTGTTGCACTTATATAATATAATAGAACCCTAATCTGGGCTTAACTTGGTCACCACGCCGATTTGCTGGTGGAATTTCTCGAGTGCCATTCGATTTTTCCAACTAAGCAGGACAATAGCACTCTAAAAGGCCATATTTCCTTTGTTGTGATAAGTACCGGGGACAATATAACATCGTAAAATTTTCGAAATATTAAGTGTTTGGAGTGTTTGTAAGCTAAAATATTCCGAAAGAAAGAACACTGCATAAATTAAGCACCTGAAGCGTAGAAGCGACGCGTAAGCTTAAGTTTAATAAGTTTAATTCCCAAATATTCAACATTGGCATATAATTCATAAAATCAGATAGAATTCTCAGATCGTAAGCGCATAACTTACATAACATAACATATCTTACTCATCACAACAATACTGAATACATTTCAGAATTGTTTTTGATTAAGAAAGTTCAATTTAATTTTGGTACAATTAAGCGGAAAATTCCGGCTGTCGGTATTTTCCCATGGTAAAATTTGTAATGACCAATTTTTGGTGATCGACTGCTAATGGTTAATACCTGGTTCTTTTTGAAAAACACGTCCTATGACGATCGCCAACCAAAAACAGATATCAGGAAGAAAGGCCTAAATGAATGTACATTTACACTTTCGGCTTCATTCATAAGTTTATGGATTCATTATGCCCATTTATTCATAAATCAACGCCAGGCATTCATCTACCCATCGTGTCTCGTGTCTCCTCGTAATCTTACACGTATACACCTACGAGACTCGAACCGTATAGTCACACGAGATGACAGCGTCAAAGAATTTGTTCATAAGTTTAATAAGTTTAATTCAAGTTTAATTCCCAAACATTCAACATATGCCAATATAATTCATAAAATTAGATAAAATTCTCAGATCGTAAACGCATAAAACCCTCCACGTCCGGTCACTCTTCTGGCGTGTACCGCGTGATCAGACGTACACAACAATGGATTAGAGAACAATAGGTTTACTGCTTTGTCGCCGGCTCTTCTTATACGATTCTCGGCAGAAGTTACATGCTTTTCTGTACGCGTTACCAAAACACCCTGTACGCTAGGGGCACAAAATGTTTACAGCTTTACACTTTACAGTCTTGTGGTTTTGTAGCAATTTAGAAAAATTGCTTATTTAGACATTTCGATATCCACCGGAGTTTCTCGTGGTGGGTTTCGTGAAGGTTTGTAAATTTTTAGTCTTAGGATTTTTGTAAATAAACATTCAATTATTACCCAAACTATGCTGCTTTAATATTTTCTTTCTCGATTTACTTATTGGACGGATAATCCAGCAATACATTTCGTTTGTTTTGATACATTTGCATCATGTTCCAAGTTTCCCAGCGTGGAACTCGGTGGCGACCATGGTCTTTGAGTCCGCCTATCTTTTGTTCTAACCTTACCTTAGTCGAGCGTGACCTTGTTAATTTCGGGGTTCTGAACACACCGATTAGTACAATTAAATGGGAACCACACTAATATCCCTGATCGAGAAAAAATTACTCTAAATTCAAATTTGGTTGTTGTGTCATTTTAAGGGGTCGCGTGTTTTGCACGGTCCCATTTTAATCTCTTTCTTCATTGTAGTTAACAGAATTCACAGGACGATTGCATGAACTAAGGCTGACCTGACTACTAGAAATTGTTCCCGTTCTCGAGATTCTAAAGTGGAACATAGGGACTCTACTAGAGCTCTCCACCGAACTAGATTTTTAGTAACACTTTTAATGCCTTCCCTTGTTAGTTTTGACCGATGCATACTGTAGTTGGGGCAATATTCTTTGCCCCCTTTCTGAATATTTTATGCTAGATACACATTAATGAAACATTGTTGACCGGGCACATGGAGTCATCTAGTTTGAAGGAGGACATGAAATCCTTGTAAAGTTAAATATCTAGATGAATAAAAGTTAAACTGGTTAAACCATATTAAGAAAACACTCCAGAGGACTAGAACACGCCCAGAAGGTGTAGTAAACTGATTGGGATCTGCAAATAGGACGTTGATACCTAAAACCTCCACTGTTGTCGCCATTGAAGACACAACTATAAGTAGGTTCTATCAAGAACCAGTAAAGAACACATCGAAGTGATGGGCAGGGCCGAATCCTCTAACATCTGTTTTCCGATGTACCATAACAGTAGCTATTAAATCGCAAAACTGGTATCGTCGAAGTTGAGAGATTAATTAAGGACAATAAAAATTTGATCTAGTTACTTAGATCCATCGAAAACTAGAGACGCACTCTTACACCTGAACTTGACCTACTAAGCAGCGAGTAGCTAAGTCACGCTTAATTCAAGGGGATATGAGTCAATGATATTGTAGCTGTTTCGAACAAATGAGGCTGTAGAAGTTGACTCCAGAGGAGTATGTTGTGTCTGAATGTGAAGAACCAGAGGTGGAATACAGGCGTATATGAGTGGAGGGGCTTCAGTTGAGGAAGTAAGGGTACGAGACTAATATAGAAAGACAGAAGGGGCAGAGTAGGATCAGTAGCAGCATCTATGACATAAGCCAGAGAGAGATGAGCAGATGTTGTGAAAGAGAGGGTGGCAATTTTTCATTAATTCCCTAAAGGCTTATTCTCTTATATGATGATGAACGCAGTCTCCGTATCCGGCTGTGATGAAATGATTTGTTCATATAGTACTGTTCAGCGCTGTGATGCGCTGCCTTCTGGTCGCCATTAATATTTGAATTTGGCGCCCTGCGCGCCAAGATAACGAGCCGGGTGGCACCTGCGCAACACTACTGAGCGTCCCTTTTTTGCCTCGCAAGATGGTGCGCGCCCTCTGCTCGATCTTGTTCTTGTTCGACCGTAGCGCGAGAAGATGGCGTAAGTTTTGTAAGTGTGTTAAATAAATATTTGGTAAATTACCACCTTGTCGTTGTGAGCCTGTCGGAGGATCAATGCATCCTGGCCATTAATTTAGAGCTCGTAGAGAGATTCGCGAGTGTATATAAAAATCGTGAAAGACGCAATACGCGCGAACAAGTACATATATAGTAATAATTTTTGTTAATTTTGTCGCGTTTGTCAAATAAGGTTTTAGGCCGTGTTTATTCATAAAAACGATCTTATATTAATATAACTTTGTATACTTTTGACATCTGCCTCGGTGGCGCAGTAGGTAACGCATAAGTCTTATAATCTTAAGGTCAGGAGTGCGAGCCCCACCCAGGGCATTATTTTTGTTTATATAAATTACCATTACAGAATATACAAGTGGTGTAGCATAATAAAACGCGTTCAAAAAGTTTGAAGTTTTTTATTTCAAGAATAGACATAAATTGAAATACATGTTGGGAGAACATGTATTCATAGAAACAGCGGCAAAAGTCAAGGTTCCACCGAGACTTGAACTCGGATCGCAGGATTCAAAATCCTGAGTGCTAACCATTACACCATGGAACCGTGCATTTAACCATGTAATAACTGGAATATCTAGTACAACCATCAAGATAAACTGGCAATTTATAAAAACTAATATTTGAAGTGTGGTAAACTCACAATAAATAAAACAATAAAATAAACAAAATAAATGTTATGGATATATTATTAATTAAGTATGTGAAGCGCAGCACCACGGTATAAGCACTGCTATATTGTCTTGTTCGTTCTTACACGATAGACACTCGCGTTACTCGCTGAAAATGGCGTAACTTAGGTGGAATAAAAATAAACTCGAACCTTTAAAACGTATATTACAGCACGACCTTCCGCTTCAACCACCAACAGTAGAGAGGGCTTCTCCCGCGCGTACCATCAAGCTCGCCCACAAGCTCCCCCTACCTTCGTACCCCAAAACAACCAACATAACTTGTCCGCAACCAACATTACATCTATCAAAATATAATTTCCTTCAAACAGTATGTAATAATATTGATATTTCATTCAATGAAAAATAAGACCAACAAAGTTTGATAATGATGATAATTCATCGAGAAAACAGTAAACTATCCTTTGATATTCACAGAAAAGCGGCGAACTCTAATAAGTACATTCACAATAATTCTTACCACCCAATTAAACATACATTAGCTGCATTCAATTACTTTATACATCATCTCTTGACATATCTTTGAACAAAACCTGATCTCAATATGAGGCTACAAATCCCAAAAAGGTTTGCTGTTTAAGAATAGCATACACGAATACTACCAAAAAAGACATTCTGAGTAGAAGGACAACATTGATATTTTACGACAATCGGGAATTTACAAGATTGGTTGTGATGACTGTGACAAAATGTATATTGGTCAAACCAAACGGTCAATAGCCATACGCTTCAAAGAACATATGGCTCATTTCAAAAATAAGAGGTTCGAAAAATTTGCAGTCGCACACCACTTACATGAAACGGGTCATACAGTTTCCAGAGATAAGCTAGTGGCCGTCTAGCCAGTTGGAAAGTCCAAACAGCTATTAACATTCGAAGCTACTCACCTGTTCCGAGAAAAAGGCAGGCTAATGAATTTCTACCCCGATACCCCCGCTTCCACCATGTACCAACTTTTATAAATATTTTTTTGGGGTATAAGTGCCTCCAACGGCAACACCAGTGCCTGAAGGTGATTGCCTTGTAGTCGAAATGCGCATTGCTGTCGCAAAACGTAAGAACAACAAAGTTTGATAATAATCTGCCTGATTATTTCTCGGTTTACTTCGTTGTCCATTCCTCGTCGTATAATGTCACTCATCACCTAAGCCATGTTCGAACATCCATAGCAGCCAGCCAACGAGAGCAGTTACCTAGCTAAACCTGCTACAACCAGTCAGCATCCAGTGATGACATCCCCGATGTCTGAGTCGTCCTCATATGATCCAGAGATGTTCATCCAAAGGTAAGTGCGCAAGCATATTTATCGCCGGTAACATGTTATGTCACACTACCTTGAAGCCAATCCTATAGTCTTGTACCCCACAGTCTAGGTAGCTAGCACGAGTAAATTTCCAGCCCGAAATCGTCCACAAGTATCACAATTCGCAAGGCAAAGCGAGTCCCCATGCGTAACCTTCTCTGCGTCACTGGTAGAAAATCCTTTTGTAGACTTAACATGGATGGGTGAAGATACATCAGTGGGAAGAGGAAGTACAACAAATAGTTCGTAAAATAAGCACATTGTATGAGAAAAACAAAAGTGTATTAAACCAAATTTAATAATCAAAAGGTGCTCGAACATATACGGAACTTTCACTGGCTTCATAACAGGGCATCGTGCCTTAAGGTATCATATAAACGCAGACCACTTTCAAATAAATTCGTAATTATTGTATCAATTTGTATGCGATTATGGCATAGGATACATTTTGAATTTTTTTTTTTTTTTTATAAATAAATTTCCAAAAATATTCATATTAGTTCGTCAATCAGTTGCATCACTGAATCCTGATAAAAATCAATACTTCCCCTTGTTATTCATACAGTCGTAAGCAATGGCTACCTCGATTCTCTCACTAACAGCTTTCCAGTCACTCCGCTCGGAAAAACATAAAAATTAAATATAAAAAATGTCAAAGAGGATAGACCAAGTTGCCTGTTATTAATTTTAGTGGTAAGTCTAGAATGTTGACAACAATTGCACTTAATTGAAATTATTGAAATAACAAGTACTTGAAGAAATTGCACACAAGCTTTAATACTGGAAGAGTATCCACTATAAATCGAGGTACCCCTGGTTGTTAAGGTAACTGTCAGAATAACAAGGGTTGATATTTTGATATGATTAGTATTGATATTTTTTAGTCAAGCACTCTACGGATGCATTTAAACTCTAGTGCGCTGATTATTTTATTTCTAAGAGAGTCTATAAGAAAAACGGTGAGCAAGACACGTTCATTCGAAGCTACTCTTTCGTTCAACGTGGTGCACGTTATATTTAATTATTAGAGTGATTTGTATAAATTAAAATAGTATGTGCTAATATTTTAAGAATTTATTCTTATATAGTGTGATGCTGCCTATTAAGTGATCAATTCTTTTGAATAATGCCTATTTTTTCGTTGTTTCATTTGTCGCGTGTCGACTACTGTGGTTATTCAATAGCCTGTTCAATTGCCTTACAATGTAATTTGTCATGTTATAGAAACTAATTACTATTGCTTGAATAAACTCAGAAGAATTCAGCTCAATAGAAAAGCTATTAAGAAATCTACATATTTGGAGTATATTTTTGCGAGTTATTTGTTTAAAATATACGAACATCTTTATTTCTCGCGCCTTGGGCCTCCTCGCTCAGGTTATCAGTTGGTGCTGAGAAATTATTACTTTGTTAATGTTGATATGAGAATGGTTATATATTTATGTAACTAAAATATAAGTAATCTGAGTAAATCGGCATAACTTTGACAGTATTTACAATATAAAGACGAATGCAGTTTGTAAAATCACCGCGAGACTTACTGCTACCACTATATCCGCATGTTAATTCATTATTAATACATGTCATGTACGCAATTTTAGAAAACACCTTTATATTCTTATGTTTACGTATGCGAAGGAATGACTGAATTGTCATTTATCTCAAGGAAAAAATCCCATAATTGGAAATCAAAAGATTTTGTGTGATATCTAGGTATTCGCTCATTCGTTCATGCGAAAATTAATCATATAGAGTGGCAACGTGGTGCACGTAATATTTAATCATATGTTTTAATTATAATGTTTGTGTTAATTTAAATGTTGTGCTGATATTTTACGCTTTTAAGAGATTAATCTTAAATTTAAAACAGAAATTTAATCAGCCCCAATATCTGCCACAACAGAGTTTTTACTAATGTTCATTTTAGAAATGTGGTGAAACTAAAAAACGGCGTAATCGTTATTAAAATAAGAGTTAATACAATCCACAACCTACAACATCTCGCCTTCCGGGTGCGATTAACAAAATTTCAAAGCACATTAACTTTCATTAGCTTTTATTACGTTCTATTATGTGTAGACATGTCCAAGACCTATACTGGCACCGCGGTAGCACCCAAGTTTTGAATACTTTTGTAAATTGATATATTAATATATGTAGGAGTCAAAGGTTTATAATAGAACTTTATGTTTTAGATTGCAAAATACTGTAAACTATACAAAGCCATTTATAAACGTTATTAATTACTCTCAGCCTACCGTTGTGTGGCATCCCTGGGCTGCCGAAGCTCAGGTGACACAGTCTATGCCATAAAATTGGCCGCATAAAGCTAAACGCTAAAAGCAAGTTTCGTAAAACATGTTCACCGTGAAGGTTCTCTTTGGTGGATTTATTTTTTTTTTTGATTTCTTTTTGTGGCCCGAGAAAACAGAGTTCTCAAGACGCTTCATGTTTGTTATATGGTTTTAACGACATATTACCCTTTTATATTTTACCCATTTTAAATGTGCCTAATTTTATTCCATGTCTTCTTTACTTGCAAACTTCTTTTAATAAATTACCTCTTTATTTCCTGGCCAGTGTTGTCTGACCTTAAGACAATTTTCCTATAGGTGTATCAAAATTATTGACTATACATGCTCCATGGATGAGAAGTTTGTGAAGTGTAATGGGCATGTAGTACCAGGAGTACAACTGAACATACATCTCCGCAGCACTGCGACTAAATAGCATACATTTTTCAGCATCTATTTCATATCCCGAGGTTACCACCATTAAATAATAGAGCAATTTCGAATTAAAGCTTCATCAACACCAGTAGCTACAGATGCCAGAACTGGGTCCGAGAAAAATTTTCCCGCCATATTTCCGTAATTCGTATTCCCCGATTCATGTTACGGAACATTGGCTCTCAAATTCATCAAATCCATAAAACGTGTCTGTATCATCTTCTGCTGAACATCGACCTTTCCATTTCTTAATTAAGTGTTTGTAGCTAATATGCAAAAAGCATTAAAAAGCGCAGGTAAGTATGGAGATGTGATAAACCGAATCTGTAGTAGCCTTCTGCCAATTGCCGTTGGTCAAGGAAAGCCAAATTGTTAACCTTCGATATTGTTATTGTCGCGTGACCGTGTTGCACCTTTCACCTAATCGCGTCATAACAGCATAGGACGACAATGATGTTGTTGATGATGTTGAATTCTCCATATAAATCACACCTTCCTTTCTTTTGACTAGTAATGGAACAATAGATGTTATGAAAACACTGGCCCTCGATGATTTCTTTTGTTCAAATGGATTAAAATCAGACGCACCATCTAACCCAAGTTACAGTACAACTTTATTTCTTGCTGAGGTATTTTGGATGTGTGTTTTCGGAATAATGCGAAAAACGCTCTGGATAGTTTTGTTTTAAGATCTTGGACAGGTACGACACATTCTGTCTCATTGCGGGAAATATTTTTTGGATAAAATAGTTCCTTACTTTCAAGTAATTTTCAATTAGGCGACAAGGCACCATGTGGAACCCTAGTGGTTTTCCTGGCGTCTATATAATGACTTGTAGACAACTTAGAACGTCAGATGCCGGAGTAGGAGTTTTCGGCGCCATTTTAATTAATTGAACAAGAGTCTTTTGCCTTCTGACTCCAATTTAATGCAAGCTGCAGATAACAACTTTTCAGACGAATTATTAGCACGAAATTCTTCTGTTTGCCTCTCCTGAAATGTTTTAGATGAACTCTTAAACGACTTTCCCATTCTACCATTATTATGTACATTAGCTAATGGCTCAATGGCGATTCAAAATTAAGAGATTTATGTCTTCAGGACGCATACTTTCCTTCAACCCTGTTGTGAGATGGTTGTGCATGCCATTGTTTGAAAAACATGAAAAAAAAATCATTTAAAAACAACTTAAGACACTTATTTTGTCATTTTGAGAAAAACCAAGTCTCATCAAATTATGAAGAACAAGTCTTTTTACACTTGGTAACATTATAAACAAAATCGAAACTGTACACAACATTAAAGAATTAACCGGAAAATCTTTATACTAAAATGAAATAAACGAAAAGACAAAAACAAAAAACTTACCACTGGAGAACAATGAAAAATAAACTGAAACGCAAACAACTAACGTAAAAAAAAACGGAACGCAATCAAAAAACGCACAGAGCGAAAATATTTCGGAATTAGTCAGCACCGATCAAATATAATGCAACGAACATGAAGCAGTGATGTAATTACCTTTAGAAATTCAAACAAATGAGAAATATAATATGCCCACGCAATAAAAAAAAATCCCAATTATCCCCACGTTGAAGTGTAGTATTCAGGATAAAAAATTGGATAAACAATTTTTCGGTATTTCCTACTTTTATGGCTGTAATTGGCCTCCTTCTGCAGCATATTCTAAGTCATTTGCGAGGACGTTGGCATGTTGCTAATTCTTTGCGTTTTATATTCCTTGGTGTTTCATCTGGAGTGACACCACTTATGATGACAATTCACTAAGAAAATTACTTCCACACCATTACCGATTTGGCAAAATAAGATTATTATATATACTGGCTGAATACTCCTTTAAATCCTTATAAGTCGGAATTTTTCACCGTAATTATAGTGTTTACGTCAAATCTATGAGATTTAGTGATATGATTCATTTTAGGAGGTGGAAAAAACTGCTTCTACAAGTGGGGATGTCAACTTTTCACGAAGTATCGATTCTTTTTGTTATCGATACTTTTCAAACTTAGATACTTTTGATACCCAAGTATCGAAGAAAAGTATCGATACTTATTGGCATCGAAAATACACATTGGCGCCATATGTTAATGTATTTTCAAATTATTTTTTACTCGTTACAGTTATATTCCAGTATATTATCATCCCAATGTTTCTGATGTGTCGTCAAGCCGCTAATTAGGCGCAAACGTATTTTAAACGCATACGCATGTTAATTTATAAATGTCCGTTTTGTGATCCAATTTCTCTGTTTTTTTTTATTCGATAAGTGTCAGTGAAATCAAGAACTAGTGGAAAATTCCATTCCGTAATATTGGTACGTATTTATGTGAATGTAGCAATGAAATAATGTATAATGATTGAATTTCCATATTTTCAAATTAACCGACGCAGCAGCGACTTAATTAACTGTCGCTCAAAGTACGATCACCATCATAATTGGGGGTTGTCATAATGGCCTCAGTGTTGGGGCATTTCAAAAAGTAGCGAAAATGACTAAGTCGATACTATCGATAGGTATCGAAAATTAAAGTATCGATAAAATTTGGTAAGTATCGACACGTGGTATCGATACTTATCGATACCGATACTTATTTTGACATCCCTATTTACAAGATATTGTAAGGTATCACAATGCATGTCCTTATAGATATTTAACTCCGCATTTTATTACAAGCACACAAATTATTATTATAAAAATTACTATAGTATTATTGTATTACATGGAACATATACTGACTTAAATATTTCCTAGTATCGACATCAGCGTGTAAATTCCAAGTAGATAAAGCTGGTGAATTTAAGTCAATGGATAAAAATATTGGTATTCTTATAAAAATGTTCTTAGGTGGTAAAATCGCAACCAGTTTGTTATTTTTTGGGGAATATTTGCGATGAATTTCAACAAAAAATATTTATTATTAGATGTTATTAATGATTTGTTGTTCTAAAATTATTTGACTGTAATTTGTGTGAGTTTGTTATGTATATTATAAATTAATACATTCGTGTGTTTTCGATGTATTACAAATATTATATTTGCAGTGTGTTATGGTTATAATTTAGTATATCCTTTATCTAAAAATAAATAACAACAATTCATCGATACTAATGTATGCAATAGAGACCATCATCAATACTATGATCCAGGAAGAGACCATAGCATTATGTGGTGACCCACAATTGGGTTGGTTTATATTGGGTGCTTTATATGTACACTAGGGTGTGTGTTCGCGCCCTCCTGGAACTACCAGTCCTGGGATATCGGGAGGACTTGCATGCGTTGTAATGTATAACCCTCTTCTTCTAATATTTCGTCTGCCATCTTCTTGGCTAGGATGCTCCATTATTTGTCCTCGATTGCATCCCGTGATGCGATAATTATATTTTATTTAACTATCACAAAATTGCTAACCAGGATTATATCATCGATTGTATCTGGGCAAACGGAGAGCCCACTTTCAAAAGAATAATTATACATTGAGACTTTCGATACATTGAAACTAATGAACATGATAATTTCAATGAATATTATCATGCTGCTTATGCCCGGCAATCCATTTTCATATCCAGAAATGAGAAAGTTTTTGAAGTTCATGCAGCTGATATAAATTCAAGTAGTATTTTAGCGAGATTGGTTATTTTAGCAGACAATTTTGAGAATTCCTTGGAAGAATTCAAACAAACGTAGAATACGGCACCGCGGCGTGATGTCATCTTCAGTACACGTGGATTTCTTTCCAGTTGTGACTAATGGCAAAACTATTAATTTGTTAAGTGTTTCCTCTGTTTGAATCATTTTTTTTGCTTTTTTTTTCTAGTTTGACTTTACCGAATTGTGGCTACCTGTAGTTGAGACGCAAGTTTTGCAATTTGCACATATTATAGGCCTGATAGCATTGTGGATAAGTGGTATTATTGTTTCAATTGTTGGATCCTTAACAGAATGTGTACAAGAAATGACAAAATTATGTTTAATTTATGAACAATGTCATTGTTGCGAACAGCAACATCAACCCGCGAAAACGTGGGTTTTTTATTTAATGCAGAATCCGTGAACTACCCGTCCACCGCAAATCAAACCAGTTCGGGAGTTCAAATGTGACTGATTATTTTATTATTTCTCTATATGTCAACAGATTTCGATTTACAGTAGACTTGACCAAAAAATTGTTTTGTTCCTAAAACGGCATGTTGGCCGAGACATTGTCTCTTAACTATGCCAAAAAACACTGGCACCGTTTGCAACAATCACATTGTTGAAAAACTGTTCCAATAAAGTTTGATTATGTTTTTGAATTATAAAAAAAAAACGTTTTATGAGACCACTTTTACTGCTTTACTTTTGTGTATTTGTTCTAATACTTTCCGATCACTGCCATTAGCGCCTATCAATTTAAGGTATAAGCTAATACAAGTAATAATCATATTGTTAGGCAGCTACATTTTACAGTATGATCATGAAATAAACGGTAGTTTATGCGAAATATGTGGTAATATGTGTTTAAAATTAAAATATCATCGAAGCTAACATATACAGCACCTTGTCCGAGTGCCTAACAACGAAAAATGAACACCCCGCTAGTCAAGAACGCGACATGGGGAATATTACTATGAGTTGTAAGAACATAGAGGACGGTCTCCATCTATGCAGCAGTAATAAGGGATCTTACTTTCTGATATCAGAGATCTCACAAAAGCAGTAACAGGGAAATTCTCTAGTCATTCAAGAGCACAACAGTATGGAACTAACGATAGAAGCAGGACGCATTGGACTAGGCCTTTGGATATCCGACGTTATTGTCTGAATTTCCATGCCACAGGGAAACAGCGACTTCCATCTCACATCTACTATTTTGTACAATTTTGTCACTTAGAGGAAAGTATAGGGATCAACAAAAAAAAGGAATCAAGGTGACCCTGATAGACTTTACCAGGAGTGTTAATATTAGTCCACGTAAAGGCTGATTTGTCTATAGGGAGCACTTTCCTCAAGAGGGTGTGGGCTATTGTTGTAGATAAGGCAAAGACGTATGTATTTTCATCATGGCAATGAGAACCAAGCAAGGTCACGTGTTGCTGGAAATATATTTCATATTAATCATAATTGTAAAAACGAAAAGCCTATATGAAATTGAAAAATACGTACAGTAAACGTTCTTCCCAATCTTTAACGGATAGGTCGATCATAAAATTCTAAATTGCATAATTAATCCAATTAATCGAATAATGCAATTAAAATGTTTTCAAATCCTCTTAATATGACTATAACAAAAGCCTTACAGCACATGATTCAAGTAATCGTAATTGCTCATGTTTACAATCCCAGTATAATTTTATTTCACCCCTTAACATTTTATGACTTTTTCCTAACTCTCTTTGACATCCCTATTTCATTTTACATCAATCCATGTGATTGTATACTTGAATGTGACAATTATATTTTATTTAATCCCCTCCAAAACAAGACATATATTTTAAAGTGCATTAAGAAAAATAGGGAGTTTACTTTTAAAGGAATAATCATACACCAAGAACTTGAATATATTGAAAATAATTATTATAATCATTTCATTGAGTATTATCCGTCGTATCCTCCATATGCTTTGCAATCCACCTTCATTTCTAGAAGTGAGAGTGTTTTTTGAGATACATGCATCAGATCACTGGGAAATAAAATCAGCAAGTTTGCTAGATGGGATATTTTTGAAAACAAGTTCAAAGTTTGCGGCTGAACGAAGAGCTAAGATTATGAAACAGATGCAGACCCAGCAGAATAATTTTATGAAAGAGTGAAACTTCAGTCACCAATGAGAATATGGATACTACGGGGCCTATAAGGTATTACTGATTGCTTTAGGGTTGGACCAAACACAAAGATTGATGGCGGTTATGAAAAGTTACACCTGCATTCTCTCAAGAGGAGCAGCAAAACACTTTAGACCAACATGCCACTGTTCATTGCTAACAAAGAAACTACGACTATCTGATAGATGATACTAATCATATCTGAATACGAATCTTGGTCCGGCCCTACACACTGGTACCTGTGGTGATGTCACTTATAAAATTTGCTGGCAGAAATATATCGAGAGTGTGGTTATGAAGGAACACCGAAGAAGCCTGCTTGTTTTGATGTTGAAAAACAGGAATTCCTCTAACCTTTGTGCGAATACCTTACAAGGACAGTCCACGCTCTGTCAAATGAGTTTCGCAAAACTAAAACTACAGTCGGGTACTAGATTTTTGAAAAAAAATTTGGTGAAAACCCTAGGAAGCAATGCATGATAGTTTCCGAGAAAATACTTGTTAAACATTTGGTTCGAGCCAATGATGTAAATTTCATTTATGACGTATACCCGTCGATATGCTGGTTATTTGGTTGTTAGTAATACCGCTTGTTTGGCTTTTGGTGGGTTGAGCGCTAAAATTGATAACGGACGAGGTTTGAACCGCCATCGCGTTAAGAACTTTTTGTTTTCTCGCGGATTTATCGAAGTGTTTGAGTCGCCATTGTTGGTTTCATTTGCCAAAACCGTACATGAACCTCGAGGTATGACTTCGGCAAATATTAGGTCGAATCGTTTATATAATAATAATATGAACAAAAAAAGTAAGGTCGGATCACCTTACTTCTTTTGGCCATGATGATTATCATTTTCGAGCTGATAGTTTTCAGTGAGCCTTTTCCTTAACTCTTTCGGTGTTGAACCACGTCCCGTCTTCCACCTTACGAAGGTTCACACATTTTTTTGTAACAAGTAATATTTTCGCTTCGGCCACGTCAATGTGTATTACAAATTGGATAAATCAAATTAATTGTGGCTGCAACTTGTTCGCAATATGTGCTAATTATAAGGAAAACATTGATGCATTTGTTTTTCGATGCAAGATCGAAATATGAAAAGATAACTGGACCTTGAAAATCTACATTAATATTATTTTGTTACCATTTCCACGGTTTTTAAGGAACGCAGTAATATTTAGACGGAATGGATGGTATCCAAATTAACTTATTGAGAGAATTCGCAAGATCAATGAATATGTTCATCGAGATAAATAATTATCAGATAAAAATCCCCAAATTTGAGATAATTTGTTCTCTCTCCTTTTTTGAATCGAACTGGCTGATCTGGTCATGGGGGCTATCCCATTGATAGATTGGATGTGACTATTCTGCTACCTAAACCACAGTACGGAATATTATTCTATGAAGATTTGAGTGTATTTTTGAAATTTTAGGAAATACATACATTGGTTACAGCTAATTCGTGTTTTAAGCCTCGAACCTTCAACAATGTGAAACGAAGATTGGGCCCCGTACCGCGTATCTCTAACAGTGTACAATAAGGAGCTTCAGAAGGCGAAAAAGGGCATCCAGGGACAAATTTTGTGCTGGCATCCAAGAAATTCGACCGGCGGCAAGGCTTAGGAAAATCCTTTCGCACGACCGCTCTAACAAAATAGCGCAACAAAACGCCCAAGAAAGTGTCGAGACCCATCTTGACCCATTTGCAGGGGTCTGTACTTGACAGTAAAACCCAACAGGTACATGATCTCCCGAGGAAATTAGCGGGAAGCGGTGTCGCCGCTAACAGAGTCTTCTGTCTTGAGAAGATAAACTGGGCCATAAGGACGTTCAGTCCATACAAGGCCCCAGGTTGCGACGGTATCGTCCCAATCATGTTTCAGCAGGGAGTGGTCTATATCGCTCCAAAATTGCTGCAACTGTACAGAGCGTGCTACAGACTCGCTCATACTCCGGAATCCTGGAAGGAGGCTAGGATTATATTCAAACCAAAGGCCGACAAACGCCTCTCAGAGAAGGCAAAATCTTATAGACCTATTAAACTTACCTCCTTCATACTCAAGACTATGGATAAAGTGGGGGACAATTACATCAGGCAGAAATACATGAAAGAAAGTCCACTCAACTCTCTGCAATTTGCTTACTGCCGGGCAAATCCACAAAAGGTGCCCTATATCACCTTGTGTCTGACATAGAAGGGTCGCTTGAGGCGAAAGAAACAGCAATGTGCATTTTCACTGATATCGAAGGAGCGTTCGACAACACAACACAACGCACATCGCACTGGATAGAGTCTATGCTCACAGGTAGACAAATCACTGTCGACCTGCAGGGAATACGAGCAACCGCCATCACTGGCAGGGGGTGCCCTCAAGGGGGTGTTCTTTCACCTCTTCAATGGTGTTTGGTGGTTGACGCTCTGCTAGATATCCTGTCGAAGGCAGGATATAAGACCATCATTATAAAAGGGAAATATGATATAACGCTATCTTCCCTCATTCAGGGGGCATTAAACAAGATCTACAAGTGGTGCCAACGAGAAGGGGTCATCATCAACACGGCAAAAAAACTATCGTCCCTTTCACACTGAAAAGGAAAAGGGACCAACGTCCTCCTAGTCTAAAGAGGAGACGTTTGAGTACTCCAAGGAAGTTAAGTATCTAGGCGTTACTCTGGTTTCCAACCTAAACTGGTCTAACTCCATTGAGAATTCACTCCAGAAGGCTACAATGGCATTCTGGGCGTGTCGGAAAATGTTTGGAAATAATTGGGGACTGCAACCGCGTATGATATACTGGCTGTATGTCATGGTGATATCTCCAATTATCACATATGTCTGCGTAATATGGTGATGGAAAGGGCAACGGCACGGAAGCTACAACGGCTCCAAAGGCTTGTCTGCCTTGGAATTACGGGGGCGAGATTCACGACCCCCTGCTGCATTAACAGCGCTATTAGCCATTCCGTCTCAGCCAATCGCCATTGAAGGCGAAGTCATCAGGAGAGAATGGGACTATCAAGTTCCAGTAAAGGGCACTCCGTGATGCTGACCAGGGCTGGCTTCCCGTACATCGGTTACCCGATGGACAATATAAGCCCGGTATACGAATTCAACTGCGGCTTTTCAGTGGTACAGTGGACGCCAAATTGGAACGAATCCATTGCCGTTGGTAAGGCCCCCTCCATAACTCAAGTAGAAATCATGGCTATAGAGGCATGTGGCCAGCAGTGCATTAAAAATCTCTACAAGGGTAAACGCATCTACCTCATGACAGACTGTGAAGCGGCACTAACGGATCTTCGTGATGAGCAGTGTAAGTCAAGGGCAACTAGGAACTGCAAAAATGTTTTCAATAAATTGGGGCGAGACAAAAAAACTCACAATACAGTGGGTGCCTGCGCACCACGGTATTGCAGGTAATACTAAGGCGGACATGCTAGCTAAGAAGGCAGCAGAAACCACCCTTCATGGCCTTGAACCAACCTGTCGATTATCAAGGTCCACAGTGAAGGAATGGATTGAGAATTGGTATCATGCTAGACACGAGACTGCCTGCAGGAACAAAGGGGGTCCTGGGCAGGCAATCATAAAGCTGAAGAAAAGCGATATTGGGCTACTTGTTAGCCTACTGACAGGTCACTTGTTGTCTTGTACCACCTAGACAATAATGGCAAAGGCGACCTACAAAGGCGAGCTACAAGCTGCAGATTATGTAAGTCGGAGGTAAAGACAACCAAGCACCTACTCTGCACTTGTGCATCCCTAGCACCGGAAAGACTTTCTCTGCTAGGCGGCCTTTTCAAAGGTTATCTTCGTCATTGTCCCAAAGCATTGGTTCATGTACGCAGTTGGTCGCAGTGCTAGTGGCGTTGACCGCCCAGGATTAATTCAAAATTCGAATTCTGGATGTCTATTATTATCAGTTATTTAGTGATAGCAATAGTATTCTGCATCGAAAACAGAATAAGCATCTTTCCTGAGTTTTCCAAATTTATGGCTATTGTTGGCCTCTTTTTACAGGAAGGATTGAAAGATATTCCAAGTTTTTGCACCCTCGTTGTTTAATTAGCCTGTTGTTAATATTCGGCGTTTTATATTTTTCAGTATTTTCATCGGGGGTCGTAGCAAGGTTATGACAACTATATATACTATAAATTTTGGAATAGTAATCCCATGGACTACCAATTATTACCAATTCATTGACGGTAACGTAAAATTAATTAATTAATTAAACTTATTTATTTTAGGAGGCGGAGAAAAGAAGCATTTTCCAGATAGTTCATATAGTGAGAGACATTGTCGAAACGAAATATACGTTTGCTTTACAACTTTGTTTTCTTATTATATTTAAATATCTATTTATCTTATTGTTAGTGTCAACCTCAATGAATACGAACTTCTATGGAGGAAGAATCAATAAAATGAAGACAATGGATGAATCCATTGACAAAATTCAAACAATATTTTATCCAGACTCGAGAATCACGCAATTTCACGTACCTAATTATTTCCATCTGCGATGTCAGAGTGTTGAGTTAATGCTGTAATGGGAGTGAGGTGCTTACTGCAGTCGAACTGGAATGGATGTACTCGTTGCGTACCTTGATCAAGAGCCATCTGAATTGGAAAACAAAGTGTTGGTGTTTGCATATATTAGAGGCATGATAGCGTCGTGGTTAATTGGTAAGACTTTCAATTATTGCATTCTTGGGAGAATTGGTAATAGTAATGGCCACACAATTTATTTATCGTTAATTTAGTTTTATAATTAAATTTACATATTTGAGAGAAAGTATTGTATATATGTTTGTATTGTATATATGTTTGATCGACCTTAAACTAGCTGACATTAACATATCAAAGAAGAAAAGTAATAATTCAGCACAATTAATGAGTATCCAAAGAAATGAATTAATTACAATTGAAATTTAACGCGGAAAGAGAATTGAGAGAATGGGATACGAAATACATGCAATACTTGCTTTCAAACATGTATATTCGTTACAAATTTTGACATTAGAAACGTTTGAATGTGTTTATGAAATACAAAAATACTTAATAAATTGTTAATGATTGAGTGTGTTTAAAATATAGTATCTTAAAACTTCTGTCACTGATAACAAACCATTTCATATTTGTTAAAACAATTACTTCGTGTCAATATCTGACTTCCATCCTTGAACATCAGATACGAGTAATCTAACAAAGTGAATGCACACTCGACCTCTCATGGACTGAAGTAAATTTGGTAGATGCACAGTATAAGATTTGAAACTAATTTGAACCCAAGTGAGATAGCATAACTCTCATTCGATGTGGATAAAATTGACTCTGAAAATTATTTATCGCTTACATATCTTACAACTGACATTTAGCGTTGTAGCAGTAAGTGTAGTTGTTGGTGCGCTACGCTCTATACACATCTCTGCGAATTCTTTCTCATGGGTTCACATTGATGTTCAGTCTGGACGGAATCCGTGGCAGGTACATCCACCATGTCCTCCAAGTGTTCCTTCCAACTTGCGATTTGTTCGTTCGCTTCTGACAATAGACAGTTGCCTTTGCTTCTCATAGGACACTCCATTCGTAGCCATTGGGCTTATGAGTCAACCGGTGTACTCTGTTTTGGCGCGGTTTTCACGGCTGGATTATTCAAATTTTGCACTCGCGAAATCTACCCTGGCAAGCTCTGAATTAACAGCCCATACTTCCGAAGTGACCAGCCTTTATTCAACTTTACATATCATATTAATTTTTTGTTTCTAGTTTTATGGCATGCCATGAACTTGTTGCCTGAGCAACAGATTAACAACAACAAACTTTGCGTTGCTAGTTTTCCAAATTTATGGCTGTTGTTGGCCTCTTTTTACAGGAAGGATTGAAAGATATTCCAAGTTTTTGCTACCCTGGCGAGCTCTAAATTAACAACCCATACTTCCGAAGTGACCAGCCTTTATTTCAACTTTACATATCATTAATTTTTTGTTTCTAGTTTTATGGCATGCCATGAACTTGTTGCCTGAGCAACAGATTATCAACAACAAACTTTGCCTTGCTATGCAACATTATCGACCCCCATTAAAGGTCATGTTTAATTAAATTCAACTATGCAATATTATGCCTTAATTTCTTCATGTACCCCTTCATTCTTGACTGAACAATGGACATAGCTTTACTGAGGGTCGCATTAAAACTCCATTACCAACCTTTACAGTTGCACTCCTTATGGCGCAATCTCTGCCCGGGTGAACTTCACGTCCTAGACGTCCTAGACGCCAATGTAATTCACTTAAATATTCTCGACTCCACCATTTCCAAACATCTTGTCGGAGCTTTTCGACTATTTGCCAACGTGACCAGGCATCGCAGACAATGCCTCTCCAATAAGAAAATGCCCCGGACTTAGGCTTCTAGGTCATTCGGATCATTAGATAGTGGTGCTAACGGTCTACAATTCAAAACGGCCTCAATTTGGACGAGTAATGTCTATAACTCTTCCTGAGTTAAAATTGCATTTCCAGATACTCTCCTAGGATGTTTCACGCGCTTTACTGCAGATTCCACAACCCGCCGAAATGAGGTGATCGCGGTGGAATAAAAATCCATTTTATTCCTTTATTAGCTATTTATTAGGTATTTCCTAATCTTCCTGAGAATTCTTCATTCTGAAGGAATTTTCCAAGACCTCTCAAATGGTTAGCTGCACCTTGAAAATTCATACCGTTATCGCTATACATTGTGTTCATCAACCCTCGGTGGCCCATCATTCGATGGAGGGCTGCTAGAAAGGCAAGTCAAATATATTACCAGTTCCATATGCGCAGCCTTCGCTGAAAAACACGTGAACACGCAAACAACATTTCACAAGCCGTTTGGATCTTCTCATGCCCTCTTTAATAAGTATTGGTCCAGCGTAATCAACGCCAGTTTGACAAAACGGTCGCTGTTGTGTGATACGTCCGTCAGGCATTGTACTCATCATCGGAGACTGGCTAGTAGGCCGGCAACGACATTTCACATAATGATATATCACACTCTGCACACTACTGCGCCCTCGAATGCCGGTATGAAGCTCAGTTTCGTGGATATTCATTATAATTAACTTCGTGAGTTGATGACCATTGGGTAAAAGCATTAGACATTTCCGATCTAAATCCATATCTGCTCGTTGCAGTCGACCTCCTGCATAGATGTTCCCTGTCCCATCAATGTAAGGATTTGGAGCTCCTAAGAGACCTTTACCCATCACTTGGTCCAGTCTAATTTTAATCAATTCTTGCGCAAATATTTCATGTTGTGCACATCAGACTAGATGTTTTTTCGTCTAACAGTAATACCTCCAATTCCAACAATATTCGAGTAGCCTTCAGACAACCTTGAACTGAATTTCAGATTCGCAGAACATAAGCGCACACTCGCTTCGCTTTCCGAAAAGACGAAAAAGACGGCCATAACCATTCCTGTGTTTGTACAAGAAGACACTTCTTCTTCCGGAGGATGCATGACAGGTTCGAAGGAAGAATTTCTGGCAGAACTCAAACATGTACTGGACCTACCCACCATAATTCACAATGTGCTTCTACTCTTATTTCTCTACTCAGGAAAGCCGCAGGGTTGTCTTCACCATTTATGTGTTGCCAGTCATTGCGTTGAGTACACCTCTCATTTCTCCTGTCCAATTCCAACAAACGGGTTGCAACTACGAGAATCACCTGCAATCCAGGTTAGGACCACACGTGAATATCTATAATATCTACATTTAATTCCTGCATCATAGTACACCTTAATGGTACTCAAGTCGGGGAATTGAAATTTGTTTTTTTTTTGTGCAACGCGAGATTTCCCGCATAATAAATTTGATGACCGATAAATTCCATCTGCAAACCTGACAACGTACACGCACGCTCCGAACGCCACCTTACTTGCTTCTGCGAACCCATGAAACTCTACCCCTTCAGCTTGCAATGGCAACACTCCGCGTGGAATTTTCAAACAATCAACCCCTCGCAGTGCAACTCGATATTCTCTCCACTTAGGCAACATATCTGTTATTAAAGGTTCGTCCCATCCAATTTTCAGCTTCCAAAGATGTTGCATGAGTATTTTAACTGGGCCAACCAGCCCAAGTGGATCAAATAATTTGCAAATGAAACTTGAAACTTACATTTCTCGTTTTGTCTTAAGTTCTGGTAAATCTTTATTCAAATTGTAAGTTAATACAACTTCTCCTGGACTCCATTAAACGCCAAGCGCCTTGACTGTCTCGTCGGATCCATGAATTAGTACTCCATCGCAAATATGTTCAGCTGAAATGTCATCAAAAACTCTGTAACTGGTGCTGGCCCATTTATTTTTAATTGCAATCCATGAAATGATAGCACAGCTTCTACTTCACGTCCTATTTTTCGTAAATCACATTCTATGTTCGCACCTGTAAGCATTTCATCCACAAAAAAGACATTTAAGCAGGCTCGGGCACCGAGTGGATATTTATGCTGTTGTTTGTAAGCTGCTTCACGTAAAGCACAAATAGCTAAATACGGCCCTGATGCAGTAGCGTATGTTACTGTTTGTAGTTCATAAGTTTACAATGCTTTAGTAGCATCCTCCCGCCACTAAATTCGCTGGTACACACAATCTTCTTCGTTGACTCGCACTTGTCGTTACATCTATGTCACATCTGCATTTAAAACAAATTGCCACCATCGGAATCTTAATAATATATCAAAAAAATCATCTTCCTGCTTTGATCCTACATGGAGTGACTACCACGCGTAGTTTTGTTGTTGGACTTGCCTCCCGTATTACACAATGGTGCGACAAATAACCGCCTTGCACATTTCCTGGTACAAGTCGCATACGCCCTAGACTTTCATATTCTCGCATAAACTCACGCCCCTTGTAATCGTGTTAGTCTTCGCTCTAATGACAGGAAAACCCATTTAGCTCTTGCTCCTGATTCACCTAAAGAATGCTGTGGCGGTTGCGTGAAAGGCAATGCGACCTTAAACCTGCCTTCTGCTTCGCACGTGGTTGTTTTCCGAAAATGAACGTCAAGTTTGTCGGCTCATGGCTGTAAGGCAATCGCCGGAGGTTCAAGTGCTTCAGTTTCCCAGAATTTTGACACGAGCTTGCCCAAGTTAATATGCAAGTGTTGAAGACCTCCAATATCTTCTGTAGACTTTGATGGTCATGATCCCTCGACGATCCAACCCAACTTGGTGTTTCTATAAATTACATCATCCATGCAAATGCGACCTTCTGAATATAACTTAGGCATAATTCCGTTACCAATTAGAAATTCAATAGATCCTCGTGGATCAAAATGAGGATCCGTTAGTTGGATACTTGTTGGCATAATTATTGATTCAAGTGCAAGTTTTTTGCATGGCACTTGCCCGGTTATTTAAGCTAATACACAAGCACTTATCTCTGCTTCAAATTAGTTAGTACAACTTTTTAAGCAAGTGCAAACTGTTTTAAATGTTTGCCTTTGACTTGCACCAGCTACTGTTAGTATATGTCACTGCGCTTGCTTTGCAAATGCAATCTTCGTACACACGCTTCAGATATGATATTTACGGCTGATCCACTATTTAGTAAGGCGCGCAACACGTGGTCCCCTCCTTTCTGATCCCTCAAAGTTATTAAACATGTGGATAATATAGTTGAGTCCGTGGTTGTTAGATTCCCTGGTTGTAGCATTTCCTCGGATGTTGCATCCCCAGCTGGTATCTCGTGCAAAAGGTTATGATGCTTCCTATTGCATTCACTACACACTGCTGTCTGAGTTATGCGAACTGAGTTATGCCCAACTTGCAAACAGTTAAAACACATGTTTCGTTGCTTTACTGTTTCTCAGCGTGCCTTAACAGTCATTCCTCAAAATTTCGCGCAAGAAGCTTCTCCATGTTCATCTTTTCCACATACTCGACATATCCTTGCAGAAGCTGTGACTAACGCGGGTCTAGATCTCTTGTCGCTCACGCAAAAGATTGGAGCACTGCCCTTCGTAGCCTTTAACTGCTGACTTCTGGCCCTCAAAAAGCAAAGCATTTTTGCCCCAGTGGGGATCGCGGTCTGTTTTAGTTTGTTGATCAAGTCGTCTAGCTACAATTCGAACTAGGTCATCCCACCGAGAAGTTGCTCTACCATTGACTACTAGAGCAGCCAAGTTAGCTGTCACGACGTTAATTAATTCTTGAAAGCTGGTATGATCACCCTTACGGGTGCATCGAGAATAGCATCGAGGTGTGTACGTACGCTAACGTTCTAATTTTCACAGTGTTGCTAGAATCTACCAAGCCATTGCATACCCTAGGTCCGACACTGGTACACCATGCTTAACGGTTAACCTGTTAAACACCCGTGTAATTAAACCATCTTCTCCACATCTGACAATGTATTATTGTCTTCTATTAGACAACTGAACAAATCTCTAAAGCCTGGCCATTCTCCAAAATTGCCACTAAATGATGATAATGTTATTCGTGGCAGTCTTCTGCTCGTAGTAGGCGCTGGTATTACTACTTCAGGAACACATTTAGCTGCTTCCTTGTCTGCGTCACCAATCATTTCTTCTGCATGCCCACAGGCTAATGAAAACCGAGACCGAAACTTCATTGCCTCCTTAGTACGATTGACACAATGAGTTTCCAATTCCTCCCAGATGTCCTTCATAGTTTCCTGTCCGCCTTTCAAAAGTTCAAAACAATGTCTAAGTCTCCCCAAATGGACCGTTCCGTTTCCACCCTCTTCAAACACATTTTCCAACGCTTACAAATCTCCTTCCAACAGAACACGCCTATTTTCTAATATTTTAATAATGGCTGTGGCCATTGTACCACATTAAGCAGATTTACACAATCCGGTTCGACGGACCAAGTTTTGGCGCGGTTGTCGCGACTGGATTATTCAAATTTTGCACTCGTGAAATCTACTCTGGCGAGCCCTAAATTAATAGCCCAGTGCAGTACGAAGTTACCCAATATGATTGTACGTTCAGATTAATTAAATATATATCATAAATGGACCACGATCACAGTCGTACTGCCGAAGTGACTGGCCTTTATTCAACTTGACATAACATATTAATCTTTTGTTTCGAATTTTATGACATGCCATGAACTAGTTGCCTGAGCAACAGATTAACAACAACAAACTTTTCGATGCTCCGCAATATTGTCATTGTGTATTATTGTTCGTAGAAGTCTCCCCGGCTTGTTTGTACAAGTTTTTGATCATATTCCTTTCTAAATTTTTTACTTTTTTTATAAACTTGCAGCTGAAAAGTATTTTTTCTCTTTCTTCTAATAAAAGCCAAATTCTGCCCATTGTCGAATTGTTCTACTTAGAAAATGTTAATTTTGGGACAGTTTGGAGAGTTTGTTCTAATCTCCATATTAACTTCTGTGAACCATAAAAATCATGCCCCGTTTGTTTTGATAGTCTTGATTAAGTGATGATCTTAATAAACTACGTCTGTTTATTACAGCACTGATGGATGACGTACTTTTAGGGTAGCAAGCTATATAATGTGGGCATAGCCATAGCCATAGTTATGCGTTCTTATCTTATGTTCGTGCACGCCGTGGGTTCATAGTGCGCGCTGCTGCGCCAGCATCAGTAAATATTGTAAATATTGACCGCAGACACACCGATACCAGGAATGTAAATGTATCTTATTTTATTTTCTTATATAGTTGTAGAAAAAGTATACTGTACAACACGCATGCAATGCACATTGCTTACTCTTATAACCTGAAGCACTCGCCTTCTGCTCCAGTCATATTTTGTCAAATAGACTATTATTGATGCCTGTATTCACATTTCGACTTATTAATGTGACGAGTAGCCGCAACAAGGGTATTATGGGTATTACATTGGAACTACATAAATTGTACGAACAGAAGAAAAGAGACAACCTAATCAGAAGAAGAAGTGTAGGGATAGGTGTGGGACGGCAAACATGCAAGAGGAAAGACAAGTCAATCGCTCGGACCGTACTCACATAGGAGAACTAGAGACCGCACTAGGTAAAGTGAAGAATGGGAAGGCGACGGGAGGTGATGGTCTGATGGTCGAAGCTCTGAAATGGATGTCGGAGAATGGGAAACAAGCACTGCTACGAAGCATGCACCGGGTGTGGTGCGCCGGCGACAGAATGCCCAGATCGTTTACGGAAGGCGTGATTGTGGCCGTAAGTAAAAATGGTGATCGCTCCGAAGTAGGAAATTACCGTGGAATTACCATTAATGGGGGCAATGTATATAGCATAAGTGGGCAAGTGCGGCTCATAGAGCCGCATGCGGCTCTTTTTCTATTTATGTGTGGCTCCCACTAAATTTATCAATTTCTGCTTTTTGTACTACTATATTTATTTTTCAGATTTAAT